>CM038705.1:2548490-2560990 GCA_021613375.1 Megaleporinus macrocephalus
TTGATGAAGTTTGTTTGTGTTTGTGACCGTGCAGTAGGGGTTTAAGAAAAAATATAAAAATATCGAGTATCTGGATATTATGTTTAGTGATACTGTATAGATTCTCAAAAACACAGTATCAGTACACAGATTACTGCCAGACAGTGAATCAGTGTGTGTTATGTTTAAACCTCTAGATGACCACTAGATGGCAGTGTTATAATCTATTTTCAGCTCCACTCCAACATTAACAAGCAGCACAAGGGTGCAGTGCTATTGTAAACATTGATAAACCTGTTCATACAGTGGAGTGTTTTAATAATAGGATTTGAAAAATCACAGTAAATCACTTTACTTGCAGTAACGCAATTTATTGAATTGTGATACGTATTGTATCGTCAGGTTCTTACCAATACACAGCCCTACCGTGCAGTACCGTCCAGTTCAGTCTGCATGTTCTCACCAAATATGAATGTATGTACACAGCGAGGAGGATATTAACATCATACCCGGTTCAGGAAATTTATAAATTGTCTATAAATCATAATAACCAAGAATTTAAAGTTCATTTAGTTTTAAAACTTAGAACAACTTTCTTAATATTGTGTCCATAATTAATGTCCAGTTAACACCCAGAATAATTATATAATTAATTAATATCTCAAATAAAGTTCTAACAAAGTCAGTATTTAGAATAAACTTCTAATTAAGAGAATATCTGAAACAATTTTCCTAAAAACTATAATATCTAGAATGAAATTATAATAAAATTATATTTAGAATGAGATTCTTAAATTATGATCTAATATAGTGAATATCTCGCAGTTCTAAAAAATATTTAGATTGAAGGTCAAATTAAATTCTAATAAATTAATATCTCAGATAAAGTTATAAAAATTAATATCCAGAATATAGTTCTAATAAAGTGAACATTTCAAGTAAAATGATCAAGTATGAAAGTATACTAACAATTACATTTAGAATGATTAAAATTAATATATCTAATAAAGTATCTCAATGTTCTAAAAAAATATTTAGATTGATCCAGAATGTAGTTCTAATAAAGTGAAGACCTCAAATTAATTTCTAAATGAAATGAAATTCTCAAGTTAATATAAGTTCTAAGAAAATGTATAACTAAAATTTGATTTTAATAGAGCCAAATGTTCTAATAAAGTGAATAAAATATCATATAAAGTTCTAAAAAAAGAAAGTCTAGAATGAACTATGTTAGAATAAATTTAATTACTAGAATGGAATCCCAATAATATTAATATCTTGCATAAAATCCCAATAAAATTAGTCTCTGGAATGAAATAAAAAATTATGGAAACTACAAAAAGTACAGAAATGAATGTCCTGCACAATATAATAATTAAAATAATTTCTATAAGGAAATAAAAAATATATCTAGGAGTCAATATTAATATCTAAAATAAAGATTTATATATAAAAAAGAAATATTCAGGAAAAGGTCTAGTAATTAAATTTAGTTTGTTGCTGAAAATGAATATATGTCATTTTAAGTATATTATATGTAATTTAATAGTTCTTCTATATTAAACTTATGAAGCACAAACATATAAAATCTAATTACATGAATATAATAAAAGGGATGAATTTGTAAACATGGTAGTGAGTTATGTCATTAACATAATCTTAAAATAAGAAAGTTTTATTGATTACTGACCCCTCCCCCAAACCCCCCCCCACAGTACACACAGACACAGAGCTCCTCAGTTACTGTACTTTATTTCAGTTATATTAGACTCTGTAGTGAAAAAGGGTTCCATTCAAAAGGAGCATTAAAACTGTAGAAACTCCAGGATTAACAAGATTATCAGAGGAAAGAGGGGGATTAATGCATGATGGAGCATATATATGTATATAATATATATACACACACACAACATCTCATGACGACCCCACACACACACACACACACACACGCACACACACACAAACATAGTGTTTTGCCCTTTTTACAGTTGCTCTCGAGTGAGTTAGCACCTTCCTGCAGAGTGGGGTGGACGCCCTCTATAGCCAGTTTTCTTTTTCTTAAAAAAGGCAGTTTCGCTTCAATATCAGTTATAAAATAAGCCGTGAGATTGTAAACAGCCGTCCATCAGACTTTACAGCGCTGACGGATTTAAATAACAACTATTTCAACTCGCTAAACTGTTTAGAACATCACTAGAAAAGTTGCTTCTCATAGAAACACATTAGAAATACATACAGGCGGAATGTTTTACTGGAGATATCGGCAGCTTTCCTGTGTCCGTATGGCTAAATGTCTTCAGCAGGTGTCCAGATTTTATAGTTTTCTACCCTCGCAGTCCCAGATAATGACGCTTTCTCTATTACCACTATATTAAAACTGGAAAATTCTGCGTTATTAAATGGTTTAAATGTAAACAAAGTCAGTCAGAGTGGTCCAAAACTTTAGCGAAACCTGCCAATGTGTAAATAGTTCATAGTGGTGATGAATGGAACCAGACGTCCACCTCTAAAAGCTCCCTCACGGAAAGTTAGTACAGTAAATAGTTATAATAGACGCGGTTTGTGATGGTTTTGGCCTTAAACTCCATTCATGGTGGAGGGATACATGCAGGACGCTGTGTGGTTAAAATAGTCCACATAGAAAACCTGTTATTATCAGGTTTTTCTAGATTTTGCCACCAACGTTCGATATAAACACTCACTTGTAGCTTCACTGGTGGGTTTGATAGTAAATACAATGTGTATATTAGTGTTGTAGACATGGAGACCTCTGGTTACCATCACCACCACTGTAAACACCATCACCACCACTGTATCCATGTTTTACTGAACGTGGTATGTATGTAGATACAGCAGAGTGAGCTCTCTCATTGGTCAGGACTTCAGGAGCTGGACTGAAGGCCTTGTTAGATTAACTACCAACATAGAGAAGAAGTAGCAGAACCAATCGTGCATTGACTTTCAATGACTTAAGAACGTAAGACTGTGAATATTGTCCCTGTCCAAACAAAATCCTGTAAATGGAGAATTTTTATCTATTTTTTTTAAATTATTCAAACATTTCATGATGAATGGGCCAATAGAAATGCTTCAAAACAGCTTGGGAAAAATTCTGGTTCCATTGACCTACATAAAACAAAACAAAACACAGTCTTTTTGGAGATACTTCTCGGGTGGTTGTTAGGAACGTACAACAGCAGCAGCAGAGCTTACTATGAAACTGCTGTATACCAGCTCAGATATACATTAAGCTTAAAATAAAATGTGTATGGTGTTGTTTACAAGCTGCAACAGTCAAAAATGTTCATATGCACTAGAGTTAGTGAAGTGATAACTTACTATTAGAAATCCAATAGAGGTGCTAGCAGAAATTAATATTATCATATAGGTGGGTTTAGACATTTCTAGCCTGAAAGGAGGGTCTGTAACATTCATGGGTTGAGTTATGGCTCACAACAGCTTTTAACAAACATTTTATTGATTTAATATGACAAATTAGTATGTGAAGGCGGTACAGTGCTGTGTTTATCAAGCAGATAAAGTTAGCTTTATGTCTTATACAAGCTCAAATCTCAAAATATATATATATGATATATCATCGCTGTCCAAAGAAAAACATATATCTTCAAAATAGCAACGTTTCAGGCGAGGACAAAGACCTTCTTTGCTTTGTATGTAAGTCAATGGAACCAGATTTTTTTCCAAGCTATTTTGGAGCATTTCTATTGGTCCATTCATCATAAAATTTTCACACAATGTAAACAGCCGCTCCAGATGTCAAGGTAGAACAGCCAAAACGAATTAATATGCAACAGTGCTCGCTTAGCACTAATCCTATAAGCAATCCTACAGCAGAAATTAACATTATTTATTATACAGGGTGAGTCAAAAGTCTTAGGACACCCTTTTATTTCAGAAACTGAAAGGGAAAATGACGTCTCTGAATACTTTAGTAAGTAACGGGTGAGAGTGTCCGAACATGGCCACTATGGCGCTTATAGATCTGTGTTCAGCACCAGCGACTACACTGAACATGTTGTTCAATGTGGTTGTTGTTGGAACTTTCTGTGTTGATAACGTTTGAACCACAAGAGATATTACAAATCTGATTACATCAATCGATTTCTGAGACAATTCTGGTCTTCTTTGATCTGCTACACGACCACCTTCCCATTGGACAAACGTGCTCCTCATCCAATATGGCGGCCTAAAGGATAGGCCCCCCTCACCCGTTACTTGTTGGGGTATTCAGAGTAATTTTATCTTTAATAATCAAGTAATTTTATCTTTTGGTTCTGGAATAAAAGTGTGTCCTGAGACTTTTGACTCACACTGTATATGTTTCTTGCATTTTCGGTACCAACTGAAGGCTGAACACTATTCCTGCCACTATGTATTCGTGGGCGAAGCATAGATATGAAATTTCTACTAATTCCAATTTACAGAAGCTGAGGTACCGTAGGGGTCCGAAGGTCCTGTGTGGAAAACTTCTCAGGTAAGGCAGGTTTGTATGGATGCATGCTAACAGAACATGCACGTGTGCTTTACTTGTTCTGACCTTTGTGCTGTAAAGTTAGTAGAGATGTAAATACTCCATTTGGCAGTCGGACTTAATTGATTGTTTGCAAAATTCTGAGAAAGTCCCGCCTCTCTTCTTAAGTGCTATGTACAACCCTTCAGTTTCAGACTAGTCACAGACCTGCTAGTGTCTGTAGTATATATATATATATATATATAGTGAAGAACAACTAATAAAATTGGGTACTAACGTTTTAGATCAGGCAAGAAAATCAGAGTAGATACCAGCGAAGTGAAGCAATGCCAAACTATGGAACCAAGTCAGTACGGTGTAGGGAGAGTGAGGGGCACTGATGCCAGAGGAGCTGCTGACTGATTTTATTGAATAACCTCCTGTCGCTTTGTTGCGCCGCACCGATGTCGGTGTATGAGCTCACAATTTATATTCATATTAAATATTTTGATAATAAAAACAGACCTGTGGTTACAGCCCAATATCATCACTGTTATCATTTTTAATCTAAAAAAAAAAACTCTAAAAAAAACTGTTTGCTCTAAATGTTAGTTGAGAACCGAAGATTGTAGTAGACACAAAATGTGTAGAAAACTGTACAGTATGGACAAAATGTTCTTTTCTAAGTTAGAAATGACTAAACATTTCAAATAAGTATAAAGGGTTAAAATATTGTGCTCATTTGTTAAATAACTGCAAACAATTCCAGATTCCAATTCCAAAACTCATATATGCAGTGTCATTTAATTTTATTATTTTTGTTATTATTATTGTGTATCTAATAACCAATTATTAGTATGAATTTATTATTGTTATTATTTATTATTATTATTATATGTTCATATTTTTATTATTATTATTTATTGAAGATCTAAAAAAAGAAAGAAAAGAATGTTTTTTTTCGGATAATTGTTTCAGTCATGGTTTCAGCTTTTAGACTTTTATCAAGATTTAATGATGCAATGCGATGAACTGTGTGCGAGGGTTGCACAACTAGCTACCAAGTAAAGAAAAGCTAACCAGTTAGCTAACAGATCTAGGGGGTCCGTGTCTACGGTTCCCTGAAGGCTAGCAGATTACAGCCCTCTGAATTCCTCTGGTCTCCACGAGGCCGCCTAGGGTGCGCCTAAGTAGGACGCAAGACTCCAGGGCCCGTATCTCCGGTTCTCCGAAGGCTAGCAATGTGATCCTGGGCTCGTTGGAAAGGGCACGTCCTGCTCTACTCTTTTATAGTCACTCTTTCTTCTGCGGACTTATTTATGAAATACAATCTGAAGGTGTGCAACTCCTATCGTGTAGTTACACCTTTCTACCAATTCTTCAATTCTTACTCTGATAGTTCTGACTAGTTTTAAGGATTTTTTACAGATTTGGATTGTGATTGGCTGAGAGTCCTGACAATCTTAATTTTGCAAACACTCAATTCTATGCCTGGTTTGAAAGCGACGACCCAACTTTGCAGGAAAACGCTAAGAGGAAAAAGATGCATTATTGCTGTGCAGGTTGTGACCACTGGTCAGTGGCAGAGGTCATATTGCTCAAGTGCTGCTGCTGGGGAAAAACATAGATTTCCCCGGTCAGCAGCAAGTGGAGAGGCTGGACACTACTGTTACCCCTCTCTGATCCTTTTATTACCATTATTTTTTTTTTTTATCCTCCTATTTTTTTATTTTTTTACTTTTTATCGCATCATCAAGTGCATTAACACTCAAACATCATTTACAGTGAATATATATATATATATATATATATATATTTATCATTTATCATATTTCATATAGTATCAGAGGGTATACAAGGTAATACAGGATCGCCACCTATAAAAAAGGTACAGTCAAATATTTAAAAAAGAGAAACGAGCAAGAGAAAAAAAACCCAAAACAAAAGAAAAGAAGTGCCCGACGAGCTGCATAATCATACAAAGAAGTTGTGCCATTGTTTCTATGTGTTTCTGTGTCTTGGCAACCAACGATAATTATAAAAACTCCAAAACAAAAAGTGGTAACACATGTAAAAAATAGATTACTACAGTAACGTCAATACCATCCCCGTCCCACCCTCCGGCGAATGTTCACCACGACACTAAACAGATGGGTTGGGGGGGTTGGGGTGGGGGCGGCGGGTGGAGTGGTGGCTTACACATCTCAGACTATAATTTCATTATCTGTCAGTCAAACTGCCGGCCTGTTCGGGCTAAGTGCTCGTAGAACTCAGTTGTACTGACGTTACGCCTTCGGTCCTCACGTCTACGATTCAAACCTCTTCGTGAATTAGTTTTCAGTAAAGTGTCCATCCATATGAAAACTAAACATCTGCTATATTTCAATATCTTTTCCTTTTTAATGCTATACATAAAAATTAGTGCGAGTACAGGTTCCGGGAGTGGGCGGGGTTTGGGTGTGATTGATTACCCCCGTAGCCCGTCAGCATGCTGGGAGAGTACTGTACTTTTGGAAGGCCGGCGGCGACGTGGGTTGGAACACACACGGGTCCAGATGGACGGATGCAGAGAGAAGAAAAGAGAAGAGAACAAGGGGAAACATCAATAAGCCGTGAACCAATCAGACGCTGAACAGAAATCTGACCCAATCAGGATGTTTCGGAGAGATGACCAGCATTAAGTACACTTACTGATTCAGGAATGTTTGTTAGGATTAGTAGTAATTTGATAGTTTCACTTCAGGGGCAATGGAATGAAACGTCCTTTCTCCAAAATGGCATAGAAAATCTTAAATTTCAAATTTTAAAATCTTTAAAATCTTTAAAAACTTTAAATTATTCTTAAATTTTAACATATAGGACGTTTATATGTGGGCCAATAAAAAATGACATGATGTGCATTTTTATATCCGTATTAATATTTATATACAGGGTGAATCAAAAGTCTCAGGACACCCTTTAATTTCAGAAACGAATATTGAGTGAGGGGGCCTACGTTTCAGGCTATGTCGCGAACATGGCCGCCATCTTGAAAGCCACCATATTGAATCAAGGGCAAATTTTCTGGGTTGATAACAAATCTGATTGCATCTGATCGATTTTTGAGAAAATTCTGATCTTCTTTGATCTGCTACACAACCACCTTCTCATTGGAAATACTTGCCCTTGATCCAATATGGCGGCTTTCAAGATTTCCATTACTTTATATATATATATAATATATATTATATTTTATAGATATAATATAATATATTTTTATAATATATTTAATATATTTTTATATATATAATCTGAGTTAATAAATCTGTCATGCCTATAATTAACTTCAACTGATTCCTGAAACATACTGATTGGGTGCTTTAATAAACATAACCTCCATTTATAATCATAATACAAAAATATATATTCATGATCAGGTTCATCTTTGAGCAAATACACGGAGTGGAGAATAACATTAGAGACGCCCACCCTGCAAACACAAACATCATCAAGAGGCCAAAGCAGCTGTAGAGAGTAAGAAATACTACATTTTCTAAAAAATTATGACATTTTGCAAGATATTAAAGATACAGAGGCTTTGAAAAATGGGTGTGGCCTTAATTTCTAGCTTTAAAATGAGTGTTCCAAAAACATGCACTGATAATTCATTACTTTTGCACTACTTCAATGACATTTCCAGGCTTACCTTTCTAGCTACCTTTCTAGGGAAGATGCGCATCAGTCTACAGTGTAGAGTACACGACTACACGGTACCTACAGTGTGCTTATGGTGTAAATTAGGAGCATACTGAGTAGGACGTGCTCTTTCCAACAAGGCCTGGATCACATTGCTAGCCTTCAGAGAACCAGAGATACAGACCCTGAAGTGTCACAAAATAGCATCCTACTTGGGCGCACCCTAGACTGCCTTCTTCAGACACTCACCCGCGGTGGAGAGCCAGAGAGATTTAGAGTGAATTAACTCAGAGTGACTTTAGAGTGACTTCAGTTCTCAGAGAACCGCTAATAAACATCAGTACATGATGTTTTAAGTGCTGTATATCAGCAGAGAAACACTAGAACTTTTTAATAACACTCATTTAAGCCAAACCTGAGTCTCAGAAACTGAAGAGGGTTATTGATAGGAGCTGCTGGACACAGTGACATCACTTCCAGGAAAATATCAGACACATCTGAGGCAGTCAGTCTGGTAAGTTACCAGAACCAGAAAGAGAGTAATGTCTGGAGATGTACTAGATAGCCAGTTAACTGAGGAAGGGAGAGATGCTCTAGCTAACTAGTTTTCAGGGCAAGTAAGGGATGCACTAGATAGCTATTTAACAGAGAATGTGAGACATGTACTAGCTAGCTAACTAACTAAAGGGCATGTGAGAAATGTACTAGATAGCCAACTAGTAAACATAGTAAGTGACAGATGCACTAGATAGCTACTTACCAAGCAAGTGAAATATGTACTAGATAGCTATCTATGTAACAGCAAGTGAGAGATGTACTAGATAGCTAGTTAACAGAGAATATGAGACATGTACTAGCTAGCTAACTAACTAAAGGGCATGTGAGAGATGTACTAGATAGCCAACTAGTAAACATAGTAAGTGACAGATGCACTAGATAGCTACTTAACAAAGCAAGTGAAATATGTACTAGATAGCTATCTATGTAACATAGCAAGTGAGAGATGTACTAGATAGCTAGTTCACAGAGCATGTGAGACATGTGCTAGCTAGCTAGCTAACTAAAGGGGGAAGTGAGAGATGTACTAGATAGCTAGCTAACTAAAGGGACATGTGAGAGGTGTACTAGATAGCCAACTAGTAAACAGGGCAAGTGAGAGATGCACTAGATAGCTACTTAACAAAGCAAGTGAAATATGTACTAGCTATCTAGGTAACATAACAAGTGAGAGATGTACTAGATAGCTAGTTAACAGAGCAAGTGAGACATGTACTAACTAGCTAGCTAGCTAAAGGGCCAACTGAGACATGTACTAGCTAGCTAGCTAACTAACTAAAGAGGCATGTGAGGGATGTACTAGATAGCCAACTAATAAACAGGGCACGTGACAGATGCACTAGATAGCTACTTACCAAGCAAGTGAAATATGTACTAGATAGCTATCTATGTAACACAGCAAGTGAGAGATGTAATAGCTAGTTAACAGAGCAAGTAAGACATGTACTAGCTAGCAATCTAACTGAAGGGGCATGTGAGAGATGTACTAGATAGCCAACTAGTAAACAGGGCAAGTGACAGATGCACTAGATAGCTACTCATCAAAGCAAGTGAAATATGTACTAGATAGCTATCTATGTAACATAGCAAGTGAGAGATGTAATAGATAGCTAGTTAACAGAGAATATGAGACATGTACTAGCTAGCTAGAGAGAGATGTACTAGATAGCTAGTTAACAGAGCAAGTGAGACATGTACTAGCTAGCTAGCTACTTAAAGGGGAATGTTAGAGATGTACTAGATAGCCAACTAGTAAACATGGCAAGTGACAGATGCACTAAATAGCTACTTACCAAGCAAGTGAAATATGTACTAGATAGCTATCTATGTAACATAACAAGTGAGAGATGTAATATATAGCTATTAACAGAGCAGGTGAGATATGTACTGGCTAGCTAGCTAACTAAAGAGGCACGTGAGGGGTGTACTAGATAGCCAACTACTAAACAGGGCAAGTGACAGATGCACTAGATAGCTACTTAACAAAGCAAGTGAAATATGTACTAGATAGCTATCTATGTAACACAGCAAGTGAGAGATGTCCTAGATAGCTAGTTAACAGAGCAAGTGAGACATGTACTAGCTAGCTAGCTAACTAAAGGGGCAAGTGGGAGATGCACTAGATAGTTACTTAACAAAGCAAGTGAAATATGTACTAGATAGCTATCTATGTAACATAGCAAGTGAGACATGTACTAGCTAGCTAGCTAACTAAAGGGGCAAGTGAGAGATGCACTAGATAGCTACTTAACAAAGCAAGTGAAATATGTACTAGATAGCTATCTATGTAACATAGCAAGTGAGACATGTACTAGCTAGCTAGCTAACTAAAGGGGCAAGTGGGAGATGCACTAGATAGCTACTTAACAAAGCAAGTGAAATATGTACTAGATAGCTATCTATGTAACATAGCAAGTGAGACATGTACTAGCTAGCTAGCTAACTAAAGGGGCAAGTGAGAGATGCACTAGATAGCTACTTAACAAAGCAAGTGAAATATGTACTAGATAGCTACCTATGTAACATAGCAAGTGAGACATGTACTAGCTAGCTAGCTAACTAAAGGGGAATGTGAGAGATGTACTAGATAGCTAACTAGTAAACAGGGCAAGTTTAATAAACATGAGTATCTGATGTTTTAAGTGCTGTAGAGCAGCGGAGAAACGTTAGAACTAAGCTCTATGGGCAGAAAGTGACGTGTCCTTTCCAACGAGCTCTGGTTCTCGTTGATAGCCTTCAGGAAATCAGAGGTAAGACTACAGAGTCTCAAGCATCATCACCAAACGTTAGCGTGGACAAGTCTGTCCAACCCCAAATACAAATAGTCCAATTACGAGAGGTTTTTAATAACACTCATTTAAGCCAAACCTGAGTCTCAGAAACTGAAGAGGGTTATTGATAGGAGCTGCTGGACACAGTGACATCACTTCCAGGAAAATATCAGACACATCTGAGGCAGTCAGTTCTGGTCCAGACCAGAACCAGAACCAGTTTGTTCTATAAAGAGAGTAACGTCTGGTTGTAGACGGTACGGTGGTCTATCAGGTGGGCGTGGCTACTGCCGCTCTCACTCCGTGTACACTAAAGGGTGATGGAGCCCCTCTGGGAGAAGACAGACAGTTAAATCCCTGTCACAGGTAAAACGATGAGAATGCCACGAGTCAGGATGAGTTCACAGAGACAGGGGAACTCACAGAGGGGGGTGGGGACGGCCTGTCACTCAGAGGCAGGCTTTCATAACCAGGGTTGCCATTGGAGGAAGCGTTTGGAGTCCTGCATAGAGACACAGAGAGAGGAGCAGAGAGGAGAAAGAAGAGGGGAAGGAGCGAGGAAAGCAGGAGAAAGGAGAAGGGAAGATAGAGGAGAGAGGAGACAGGATAAAGAAGGGAAGGAGAGAGGAGAGACAAGAAAGGAGAGGAGAGATAGAAGAAAAGAAGAAGAAAGGGAGGAGGAAGGAGGGAGAGGAGTAGAAAGAAGAAGAAAGGAACGAGGGAGGAGAAAGAGGAAAGGAAGGAGCAGAAAGGCAAGCGAGACAGAGAGGAGGGCCGGGTGACACAGAGGGGAAACAGAGAAAAGTGAGGGATGAGAGGCGGGACCGAGGATGGATAAAGAGAGAGAGAGAGAGAAAGAGAGAGGGAGGAAGAGAGTTAGAGAAATGGAGAACCCATAATGTTCTGTTCATTACATTCATTCAGTAGATGGTCTTTCTGAGAGGAGGTGATGGGAGCGGAGCGTCTGAGCGGAGGAGTGAGTGGAGCTGCTGGAGTGACAGATACAGCAGGCAGTTAAACGAGTGTGTGGGAGATACGGCGCCGCCAGAATCCAAATCATTAACTTTATTCTACCGCAGCTGTTCTTTAGTAGAACGTCATCGTCCTGCTGCAGAACCCAAGTTCTCCTGAGGTCCAGCTCACAGACAGACCCAATATTTTCCTTTAGAATTCAAGCAGTACACCACTAGATAGTGAGTACTAGATAGCCAGCTTGTTAACAGGCCAGGTGAGAGCTGTACTAGATAGCCAGCTTGTTAACAGAAAATGTGAGAGCTGTACTAGATAACCAGCTAGTTAACAGAAAATGTGAGAGCTGTACTAGATAACCAGCTAGTTAACAGAAAAGGTGAGAGCTGTACTAGATAGCCAGCTTGTTAACAGGGCAGGTGGATATATACTAGCTGGCTAGCTAGCTAAAGGGGCAAGTGAGAGATGTACTAGATAGCTATAAAAGCATGTGAGAGATGTACTAGATAGCTAGCTAGCTAAAGGGATAATTGAGAGATGTACTAGATAGCTAACTAGTTAACTGTGGGAGTGAGAGA
>CM038705.1:2565990-2578490 GCA_021613375.1 Megaleporinus macrocephalus
ATTAAATATCGACTACAAATTAATTATCGACTACACATTAAATATCGACTACACATTAAATATCGACTACAAATTAATTATCGACTACACATTAATTATCGACTACACATTAATTATCGACTACACATTAAATATCCACTACAAACTGAATATCGACTACAAATTAAATGTCGACTACACATTAAATATCGACTACACATTAAATATCGACTACAAATTAATTATCGACTACACATTAATTATCGACTACACATTATCGACTACACATTAAATATCCACTACAAACTGAATATCGACTACAAATTAATTATCGACTACACATTAAATATCGACTACACATTAAATATCGACTACAAATTAATTATCGACTACACATTAATTATCGACTACACATTAATTATCGACTACACATTAAATATCCACTACAAACTGAATATCGACTACAAATTAAATATCGACTACACATTAAATATCGACTACAAATTAAATATCGACTACACATTAAATATCGACTACACATTAAATATCCACTACAAATTAAATATCCACTACAAATTGAATATCGAAAACAAATTGAATATCCACTACAAATTAAATATCCACTACAAATTAAATATCCACTACAAATTGAATATCCACTACAAATTGAATATCGACTACAAATTAAATATCGACTACAAATTAAATATCCACTACAAATTGAATATCGACTACAAATTGAATATTGATTACAAATTAAATATCGACTACAAATTAAATATCGACTTCAAATTAAATATCGACTACACATTAAATATCAACTACAAATTAAATATCAACTACAAATTAAATATCAACTACAAATTGAATATCAACTACAAATTAAATATCGACTACAAATTAAATATCAACTACAAATTGAATATAAACTACAAATTAAATATCGACTACAAATTAAATATCAAAACATTATGGAAGGACGGTCCAGCTATGTCTTCGTATCGGCTGATTTAAGGATTGCTGCAGCCCACCACGAGACCCCTTAGTCACAGGACTCGTCACAGACCCCACCTTTCGCCTTCCGACGGATAGAAAGCGTGTGGAATGATATTCTTTCAATCCAAACGTGAACACAGCATAGCGGACGAGCCCCGCCCTCGATCAGTATCAGCTAATCACACTAAAACACGATAATACTGGTCCATCTCTAGCAAGCACGTCTGCTAGTTCTGTTAGCCCCCCTACAGGACTTAAGTGGTACTCCAGCGCTGGGATAAGCTCACAAACCACATTCCGGTTTCTATGAAGCTCGTAATGGATATTAAACCGACATCATCGGGAACGTCGAGCAGCGGCTGTAATGCGGACACGGCTTATAACGGAAGCTACGGCCCCAGTTTATAGTTAGTGTCTCTAATAACTTTGTAGTTACACATGAACAACATATACAAAAACAACGTAACGACTAGTGATGTAGTCACTGTTACTGATGGAGTAGATTTAATGTAATATTAAATTATATAGATATACAGGGTGAGTTAAAAGTCTCAGGACGCCCTTTTATTTCACAAATGAATGGAAAAATGATGTATCTGAACTCATCAGCACTAGGAGTGTGCCTTATCGTATCAGCACTAGGAGTGTGCCATATCGTATCGTACACAATAATATCGCCAACATTTTTAAATATGGTGAACGATATTATACCCTGAAATATCGAGCCATATCTAATTATCCCAACAGGCTACTACTTTTACTTTTTAAAAAGAAAAATTCACACTTTTCTCATTTCCCATTATATATCTACTAGAGACAGATATATCTACTAGAGACATATTTTTTAATATCTCAGTTAGGGGTGTGCCATATCATATTGTATACAATAATAAAATTTAATTTTCATTTTGTTGCAGTAGTGTATTCTTGAATTCTTGAGTATCGTTATCACAAAAATACCATGAAATATCATGATATTATTGTAGGGCCATCTTGAAAGCTGTCTTGAAAGCCACCATATTGGATCAAGGACCAGTTTTTCCAATGATAAGGTGGTCGTGTAGCAGATTAAAGAAGACCAGAACAACAACCTGCACCTTCAGATCTGTGTTCAGCACCAGCTCTCTGAACATGGTGTTCAATGTGGTTGTTGTTGCAACTTTCTGTCTTCATAACTATTGATTCATTGTATCAATCGATCTCCGAGGTAAGTCTGGTCTTCTTTGATCTGCTACACGACCACCATTCCATTGGAAAAACTTGCCCTTGATCCAATATGGCGGCTTTCAAGATGTTTGGGACAGAGCCTAAAAGATAGACCCCCTCAGCCGTTACTTGCTGGGGTGTTCAGATACATCATTTCCCCTTAAAATAGTATCCTGAGACAGACTACAGGGTAAAAAACCATTGGTAACAGTGGCTATATGACTTGTAGTTACATTGTTGTTGTATGTGTAGTTCAGGTGTAACTACATAGTTATTACAGACACTGAATTCAAAGTGGGACCAAGTTCTTCGCCAATATTGTTGATTGTTGATGGGACAGTTCTGGTTCGTTGCTGTTCACTCACACACAGTGTTTAGCGGATCCGGCGCATCGTTTACCTTAAACTGCTATCCAGTTCATTTACGACAGTATTAATATATTAATATAGTAATAAATGGTTTATTAATGGTTATTAATAGTTAATCACAACTGGTATAGATCTGGTTGATCAGTCGGGTGCTGCTAATACCTGAATGAACTAGTATGTAATAGTAAATAGTGCTACAGTATTTAGTATAAGTGTATATATATATATATATATATATATATATATATATATATATATATATATATATATATATATATATATATATATAGTGTGTGTGTGTATTGGATTCAGGGTCATTCTGTCTGTCTGTCTGAGTGTCTGTGCGTGTGTTACTCACGGTAATGGAGGTGCGCTAGAAAAGGGGGGTGTCCAGCCGGCCCCCTGGTAACTATAGAAGGGAGGCAGGGCCCCTCGCTGTGAGCCCGTGGCCGTCTGTCTACGTGCCTGGTGAGAAGTGAAGGGGTCCTCGCTCTCGCTGTCCGAGTCTTCATACTCCTCCGAGTCGCTGCTCCGATACAGAGAACAGAGAGTGATATTAAAGCTGGACGATATGGAGAAACAGATGACATCACAATACTCACTTCTACACGTGTATCACACACACACACATATATATACACATATATACACACAGTGGGTTCACATTATTATGACTGATATCCAGAGTGATCGCCGTGTGCAGCACAGACAGCAGCTAGACGGATTGGGAGACTCAGTAAGGTCCTGGTAGGTGGTCACAGGTATCTGGAGGTATCATACTGACTGCAGTGCATCCCACAGCTGCTGGAGGGAGCGTGGAGGAGGATCCATAGAGCCAACACCACCATCCAGGTGGTCCAACAGATGCTAAATTGGGTTAAAGTCTAGAGAATTAGGGGTCCAGGGTAGGACTTGGAAGTCTTGGTCAGCTCTTCCAATCAGTGTGGGACATTTCTAGTTGTGGAACGTGTCTTGCTGGAAGATCCCATCCACCCCAGAGAAGACCATCAGCATGTATGGTGTATATGATCTACAAGGATGGATTCAGACCCAAATCGGTTGAGAGAACCCACCTAGTAGCACCGTGTATATTGTTTTTTTGGGGTTTGTGATGAAGTTATGGAAACATTTCCAAATATGGGACTTTCAAAGCTATGATAATCCCGATGGTGTCCCGACTTTTTCCTGAATTTCTGTTTATACCATGCGCCGCTTCTCTATAATTCATCTTTGTTATGATCCCGTTGTTCTGTTGCTCTAGAAGTCTGGATTTACTCCATAACTACTAAATATAGTCATACTGTCTGTCCCTATATGACACAGAGGTGTTAGCATTAGTGATGAGACAGTGTGAATAATAATAATAATAATAATAATAATAATAAGCTTTATTTACAGAGCACATTCATACATTATAATGCAGCTCCAAATGCTGTACAAGCACAGAGTCAACCAGGTCAACCAAAACATTAGTAGTAATTAATACAGTAGATCAAAATAAGATACAATTACAATAGTAAACAAATAAATAATTAAAAACATCAAGTCAAGTAAATAGAGATAAGACATAGTCAATAAAAGAAATAAATAGAAGCCAGAAAAACTCTAATAATAGAAGCTAGATCGTCATGGTGAACAAATAAGTTTTGTAAACACGGTGACAGACGGAGCCTGACGTATTGGATCTATAGGTAATGAGATAATGAGTCAGCGGAGTTGAGGAGAAAGATTTTTCCAGGCATACAATTCCGAAGATCACATGTTGGCTCTTCCCGTCCGGAAGGTACACGTGGGAATTGTCAGATGAAAGAAAATAATCCAGCGGGTAATCCGTTAATCTACATTTCTCTGAGGACTGAAAGCCTCATTAATCTATAGATCCGTCTATACGCCACAGATGGAGTCCAACGCAAGCTGCGGCACAACAATAACATCTCGGAAACAACTAAACCCAGCCGTGCTGGTCCCCTCACTGATGTTTCAGATCTGCTTGCAGAGGTTTTTGTTACTTAGGGACATTATTACATATAAACAGCTATTTTTACCAGACAGGAAGCTTTTATTTATCAGTAAACACTTATTATTAAATATTAAAGAGTATTAATAGAGTAAGTAGTGCTTTTCCAGACGTCAGTGTGTTTATTTAACTCTTTCCAAGCTTCTCCTAAACAACCCAGTATTATTATCAGTTCTCATCTAATACCTGCTTTGACTGCTCAGTACTTCATTAAGATAAATCAAGATTTGCTGCTGAAGGAACTGAACACATTCATACAATGTCTGGGGCGTCCAGGAGAAATCTGGAACCTAACTTTGTTCTTCAAACTGGATCAAGATCTGATCTACTTCTCTCACAATAACATATTCATGATACTTTGTATTGTATGTCTGATTATTTACATCTGTTCTAATCAGCTGTGTTCACTGTGTATGCATTTAACTCCATAAACACAGTGGAGTCACATTATTATGACCACCAGCTATATCCAGAGTGATCGCAGCATTAGACTCAGTAAGGTCCTGGTAGGTGGTCACAGGTATCTGGAGGTATCATGCTGACTGCAGTGCATCCCACAGCTGCTGGAGGGAGCGTGGAGGAGGATCCATAGAGCCAACACCACCATCCAGGTGGTCCCATAGATGCTCAACTGGGTTCAAGTCTGGGGAATTAGGGGTCCAGGGACGTCTTGGTCAGCTCTTACAACCAGTGTGGGACATTTCTAGTCGTGTAACGTGTCTCATCCGCCCCAGAGAAGACCATCAGCATGTATGGTGTACGTGATCTGCAAGGATGGATTCTTCAGACCACAACGCTGCCACCTAGGCGCTCCCGCCTTCGAAACTAGGTCATAATAATGTGACTCGACTCTGTTTATGCACACAATGACATCTGTTAACAATGGATCTGTATCAGAGATCAGAAAAAATATAAAGTATAATCCCAGATTAAAGTCACCAAGTCTTAAAGATCGCCAAGTAATCTGGGCGTAAACTGTGCTATAGGTAATCCCAGGCCTCGCACGCTAGCCTACCCTAGAAATACTGCTATAGCTTCATTAACTTCTATGGCAGACATGGGACCAAGTCACTAAGTAACAAGTAAGTCTCAAGTCTTGACAATCAAGTCCGAGTCAATACAAGCGAGTCTCGAGTCAAGTCCCAAGTCTTAAACTTCGAGTCCTAGTCCAGTCACCAGATGTAACGTCATTTCAGTATTTAACACAATCGATGAAGTTGATTAGTAGAATATTAAACTAACATTAATATAACATAACATTAACGTTTTTAAAGTATTAGAACAAAAATAACTTGCATATGAAATTAGTGCAGTTCTAATCACTAATCACCTCATAACCAGTCCATTACCAGTCTAATCACCTCATTACCAGTCCATTACCAGTCCAATCACCTCATTACCAGTCCATTACCAGTCCAATCACCTCATTACCAGTCCATTACCAGTCCAATCACCTCATTACCAGTCCATTACCAGTCTAATTACCTCATTACCAGTCCATTACCAGTCTAATCACCTCATTACCAGTCCATTACCAGTCCAATCACCTCATTACCAGTCCATTACCAGTCTAATTACCTCATTACCAGTCCATTACCAGTCCAATCACCTCATTACCAGTCCATTACCAGTCTAATCACCTCATTACCAGTCCATTACCAGTCTAATCACCTCATTACCAGTCCATTACCAGTCAAATCACCTCATTACCAGTCCATTACCAGTCTAATCACCTCATTACCAGTCCATTACCAGTCAAATCACCTCATTACCAGTCCATTACCAGTCTAATCACCTCATTACCAGTCCATTACCAGTCTAATCACCTCATTACCAGTCCATTACCAGTCTAATCACCTCATTACCAGTCCATTACCAGTCTAATCACCTCATTACCAGTCCATTACCAGTCCAATCACCTCATTACCAGTCCATTACCAGTCTAATTACCTCATTACCAGTCCATTACCAGTCCAATCACCTCATTACCAGTCCATTACCAGTCTAATCACCTCATTACCAGTCCATTACCAGTCTAATCACCTCATTACCAGTCCATTACCAGTCAAATCACCTCATTACCAGTCCATTACCAGTCTAATCACCTCATTACCAGTCCATTACCAGTCAAATCACCTCATTACCAGTCCATTACCAGTCTAATCACCTCATTACCAGTCCATTACCAGTCTAATCACCTCATTACCAGTCCATTACCAGTCTAATCACTTCATTACTAGTCCATTACCAGTCTAATCACCTCATTACCAGTCCATTACCAGTCTAATCACCTCATTATCAGTCCATTACCAGTCTAATCACCTCATTACCAGTCCATTACCAGTCTAATCACCTCATTACCAGTCCATTACCAGTCTAATCACCTCATTACCAGTCTATTACCAGTCTAATCACCTCATTACCAGTCCATTACCAGTCTAATCACCTCATTACCAGTCCATTACCAGTCTAATCACCTCATTACCAGTCCATTACCAGTCTAGTCACCTCCTTACCAGTCCATTACCAGTCTAATCACCTCATTACCAGTCCATTACCAGTCTAATCACCTCATTACCAGTCCATTACCAGTCTAATCACCTCATTACCAGTCCATTACCAGTCTAATCACTTCATTACCAGTCCATTACCAGTCCAATCACCTCATTACCAGTCCATTACCAGTCCAATCACCTCATTACCAGTCCATTACCAGTCTAATCACTTCATTACTAGTCCATTACCAGTCTAATCACCTCATTACCAGTCCATTACCAGTCTAATCACCTCATTATCAGTCCATTACCAGTCTAATCACCTCATTACCAGTCCATTACCAGTCTAATCACCTCATTAACAGTCCATTACCAGTCCAATCACCTCATTACCAGTCCATTACCAGTCTAATCACCTCATTAACAGTCCATTACCAGTCTAATCACCTCATTACCAGTCTATTACCAGTCTAATCACCTCATTACTAGTCTAATCACCTCATTACCAGTCCATTACCAGTCTAATCACCTCATTACCAGTCCATTACCAGTCTAATCACCTCATTACCAGTCCATTACCAGTCTAATCACCTCATTACCAGTCCATTACCGGTCTAATCACCTCATTACCAGTCCAGTACCAGTCTAATCACCTCATTACCAGTCCATTACCAGTCTAATCACCTCATTACCAGTCCATTACCAGTCTAATCACCTCATTACCAGTCCATTACCGGTCTAATCACCTCATTACCAGTCCAGTACCAGTCTAATCACCTCATTACCAGTCCATTACCAGTCCAATCACCTCATTACCAGTCCATTACCAGTCTAATCACCTCATTACCAGTCCATTACCAGTCTAATCACCTCATTACCAGTCCATTACCAGTCTAATCACCTCATTACCAGTCCAGTACCAGTCTAATCACCTCATTACCAGTCCATTACCAGTCCAATCACCTCATTACCAGTCCATTACCAGTCTAATCACCTCATTACCAGTCCATTACCAGTCCAATCACCTCATTACCAGTCCATTACCAGTCTAATCACCTCATTACCAGTCCATTACCAGTCTAATCACCTCATTAACAGTCCATTACCAGTCCATTACCAGTCTAATCACCTCATTAACAGTCCATTACCAGTTTAAATAGGTGTTGAAGCAGAAAAACACTAAACTGTGAGGCAGTGGGTCTGGAAGGCCGAGGCTGAGAAACACTGCACTGTATGAATTATTAGAACTCATTACACCTACAGGAACTTTAATAATCACATTCTAAACCATAACCATTAATATCTGGACGGCTCTTTCAGTCCTAACAGCATGTGTGACTCTGCAGTAGCTCTGCATGGACTGATCAGTGTTTGTACTGTTCTGCTCTACTGGATCACTTCCTGTCTGAGACGCTGAGCTTCCTAAACTCTTTACTGTTTCAGTGAAGTTCTCAGTGGACGGTGGAATCTTTGTAGTTGAACGTGTTGCTCCTCGTCTCCGCACAAATTCAACACTGGCGCCTCCCAAAGCTTCCCGTGATTGGCTGCAGAATTCACTTGTTGCTAGGTTACAAATAAACTGAGAGGCGCGGCTACTCGATTCAGTTTTCCTTATTTATTATGTTAAAATAGGGTAACGAGTCTTAAAGCTCAAGTCTGATTCCAAGTCCACGTCCAATGTCTTTAGTGAAGTCGTCAAGTCAAGTCACGAGTCATCAGTTTAGTGACTCGGGTTGGACTCGAGTCCAAGTCATGTGGCAAAAAGATTTACACCAAATGTACCTCTCCGTCACCTCATCTGCTGCATTCGTTTCCAGCCATTACTGTATACACTGTATGTACATTGATTCTATGTATTGGTACGTGACCCAGTATGCAGTGTGGTGTTTGGTCCTCGCTGTGCTTCAGGAACAGCGGAAACGATGCAGGACATCTACCTGGAAAAGCTCCTCCAGGCTCCAGGGAGGGAGCAGAGGATGGCAGTGAAGGCCAGAGCGGAGAGAAAGGAGTAGAGAGAGAGATAGAGCAACCCCTCCATCCCGTCGAAGCACAGGCCTTTCAGAGAGTCGATGTAGTCCTGAGGGACAGAGAGAGAGAGTCGGAGTGAGAGAGAGAGAGAAGAGCGGAAAACATGTTCTCATCTGACACAGGTACAGTCATGTGGAGAGAGGAGAACGGGTTGCCATGGTTACCTTGTTGAGGCCTCGGCAGTTGAGCAGCGCCACCAGCTGATGGAAGTTTCCCTCCGTCACGTTCAGGATCTGCTGCACCTCCCGCAGAGACTTCTACAGAGAGGAATACACTGTAACACTACCTTCACCTACCTGTGTACAGGTAACCTGTAACACTACCTTCACCTACCTGTGTACAGGTAAACTCTAACACTACCTTCACTTACCTGTGTACAGGTAACCTGTAACACTACCTTCACCTACCTGTGTGCAGGTAACCTGTAACACTACCTTCACCTACCTGTGTGCAGGTAACCTGTAACACTACCTTCACCTACCTGTGTACAGGTAACCTGTAACACTACCTTCACCTACCTGTGTACAGGTAACCTGTAACACTACCTTCACCTACCTGTGTACAGGTAACCTGTAACACTACCTTCACCTATGTGTGTACAGCTAAACTGTAACACTACCTTCATCTACCTGTGTACAGGTAAACTGTAACACTACCTTCATCTACCTGTGTACAGGTAAACTCTAACACTACCTTCACCTACCTGTGTACAGGTCAACTGTAACACTACCTTCACCTACCTGTGTACAAGTAAACTCTAACACTACCTTCACCTACCTGTGTACAGGTCAACTGTAACACTACCTTCACCTACCTGTGTACAGGTAAACTCTAACACTACCTTCACCTACCTGTGTACAGGTAACCTGTAACACTACCTTCACCTACCTGTGTACAGGTAAACTGTAACACTACCTTCACCTACCTGTGTACAGGTAAACTCTAACACTACCTTCACCTACCTGTGTACAGGTAAACTATAACACTACCTTTACCTACCTGTGTACAGGTCAACTGTAACCCTACCTTCACCTACCTGTGCACAGGTAACCTGTAACACTACCTTCACCTACCTGTGTACAGGTAACCTGTAACACTACCTTCACCTACCTGTGTACAGGTAAACTGTAACCCTACCATCACCTACCTGTGTACAGGTAACCTGTAACACTACCTTCACCTACCTGTGTACAGGTAAACTGTAACACTACCTTCACCTACCTGTGTACAGGTCAACTGTAACCCTACCTTCACCTACCTGTGTACAGGTAAACTCTAACACTACCTTCACCTACCTGTGTACAGGTAAACTGTAACACTACCTTCACCTACCTGTGTACAGGTAAACTCTAACACTACCTTCACCTACCTGTGTACAGGTAAACTATAACACTACCTTTACCTACCTGTGTACAGGTCAACTGTAACCCTACCTTCACCTACCTGTGCACAGGTAACCTGTAACACTACCTTCACCTACCTGTGTACAGGTAACCTGTAACACTACCTTCACCTACCTGTGTACAGGTAAACTGTAACCCTACCATCACCTACCTGTGTACAGGTAACCTGTAACACTACCTTCACCTACCTGTGTACAGGTAAACTGTAACACTACCTTCACCTACCTGTGTACAGGTCAACTGTAACCCTACCTTCACCTACCTGTGTACAGGTAAACTCTAACACTACCTTCACCTACCTGTGTACAGGTAAACTGTAACACTACCTTCACCTACCTGTGTACAGGTAAACTGTAACACTACCTTCACCTACCTGTGTACAGGTAAACTCTAACACTACCTTCGTGTGTAGGTTCACTCACCTCTGCTTTGGGGAAGCGTGGGAGGGCATCCCGCTCCAGACCGGAGAGATGGGAGTGAATGCTGGACAGCGCTCTCTGAGACTGGGTCAGCAGCTACGACCAGTTCAACACACAGAATTATTTTAATCCAGTATGAATCTGCAGTGTGTGTAGTGTTTACAGTCTGACAGTAATAACTGTGAAGTGATTTTAATCCAGTATGAATCTGCAGTGTGTGTAGTGTTTACAGTCTGACAGTAATAACTGTGGAGTGATTATTATCCAGTATGAATCTGCAGTGTGTGTAGTGTTTACAGTCTGACAGTAATAACTGTGAAGTGATTTTAATCCAGTATGAATCTGCAGTGTGTGTAGTGTTTACAGTCTGACAGTAATAACTGTGGAGTGATTATAATCCAGTATGAATCTGCAGTGTGTGTAGTGTTTACAGTCTGACAGTAATAACTGTGGAGGGATTATAATCCAGTATGAATCTGCAGTGTGTGTAGTGTTTACAGTCTGACAGTAATAACTGTGGAGTGATTATAATCCAGTATAAATCTGCAGTGTGTGTAGTGTTTACAGTCTGACAGTAATAACTGTGTAGTGATTTTAATCCAGTATGAATCTGCAGTGTGTGTAGTGTGTACAGTCTGACAGTAATAACTGTGTAGTGATTATTATCCAGTATGAATCTGCAGTGTGTGTAGTGTTTACAGTCTGACAGTAATAACTGTGTAGTGATTATAATCCAGTATGAATCTGCAGTGTGTGTAGTGTTTACAGTCTGACAGTAATAACTGTGGAGTGATTATAATCCAGTATGAATCTGCAGTGCGTGTAGTGTGTACAGTCTGACAGTAATAACTGTGGAGTGATTATAATCCAGTATGAATCTGCAGTGTGTGTAGTGTTTACAGTCTGACAGTAATAACTGTGTAGTAATTGTAATCCAGTATGAATCTGCAGTGTGGTAGTGTTTCCAGTCTGACAGTAATAACTGTGGAGTGATTTTAATCCAGTATGAATCTGCAGTGTGTGTAGTGTTTACAGTCTGACAGTAATAACTGTGGAGTGATTATAATCCAGTATGAATCTGCAGTGTGTGTAGTGTTTACAGTCTGACAGTAATAACTGTGGAGTGATTTTAATCCAGTATGAATCTGCAGCGTGTGTAGTGTTTACAGTCTGACAGTAATAACTGTGTAGTGATTATAATCCAGTATGAATCTGCAGTGCGTGTAGTGTGTACAGTCTGACAGTAATAACTGTGGAGTGATTATAATCCAGTATGAATCTGCAGTGTGTGTAGTGTTTACAGTCTGACAGTAATAACTGTGTAGTAATTGTAATCCAGTATGAATCTGCAGTGTGTGTAGTGTTTCCAGTCTGACAGTAATAACTGTGTAGTGATTATAATCCAGTATGAATCTGCAGTGCGTGTAGTGTTTACAGTCTGACAGTAATAACTGTGGAGTGATTTTAATCCAGTATGAATCTGCAGTGCGTGTAGTGTTTACAGTCTGACAGTAATAACTGTGGAGTGATTTTAATCCAGTATGAATCTGCAGTATGTGTAGTGTTTACAGTCTGACAGTAATAACTGT
>CM038705.1:2583490-2663490 GCA_021613375.1 Megaleporinus macrocephalus
ACTGGTAGTGTATCTAAAACGTTTGACTGGTTGAGTATCTAAAACGTTTGTTTGGTTTGGGTATCTAAAACGTTTGACTGGTCGAGTATCTAAAACGTTTGACTGGTCGAGTATCTAAAACGTTTGTCTGTAGTGTATCTAAAACGTTTGACTGGTAGTGTATCTAAAACGGTGTTTGTGACTGGTCGGTAGTATCTAAAAACGTTTGTGTAGGGACTGGTTAGTGTATCTAAAAACGTTTGACTGTCGTATCTAAAAGTGTTTTGACTGGTAGTGTATCTAAAACGTTTGTCTGGTAGTGTATCTAAAAAAGTTTGGCTGGTAGTTGTGATCTAAAAAACGTATTGATGGTCGAGCTGAGTATCTAAAACGTTTGCTGGTCGAGTATCTAAATACGTTTGCTAGGTAGTGTAATCTAAATACGTTTGTCTGGTAGTGTATCTAAACGTTTGGACTGGTAGTGTATCTATAACGGTTGTCTGGTAGTGTATCTAAATACGTTTGTCGGGTAGTGTAACTATACGTTTTGACTGGTAGTAGTATCTAAAAACCGATTTGACTGGTAGTGAATCTAAATCGTGTTGACTTCGGTAGTGGATTACTATAACGTTTGGTCTGGTAGTGTATCTAAAAAGTTTGACTGGTAGTGTATACTAAAACGGTTTGGGCTGGTAGTGTATCTAAAACGTTTGACTACGAAGGTGTATCTAAAAGCGTTTTGGCTGGTTGTTAGTGTATCTAATACGTTTGTGATGGTAGTGTATCTAAATCCGTGTTGATTGGTAGTAGTACTATAAAACGTTTGAGGTGGTAGTGTTATCTTACAAACGTTTTGGCTGGTGGTGTGCTAAACGATTGGTCTGGTGGTGTATTCTTAAAAACAGTTTGGCTGGGAGTGTATCTAAAACGTTTTGACTGGTAGTGGATCTAAAAGCGTTGGACTGGTTAGTGTACTCTAAACAAAGTTTGAATGGTAGTGTATACTAAAAACGTTTTGACTGGTAGTGTATCTATAAACGTTTTTGTCTGGTAGTGTATCTAAAACGTTTGTCTGGGTAGTGTATCTAAAACGTTTGTACTGTCGTGTATCTACACGTTTGACTGTAGTGTATCTAAAAACGTTTTGACTGGTAGTGATTAAATTAAACGTTTGACTCGTAGTGTACTAAAACGTTTGGATGGTGTGTTTCTAAACGTTTGCACTGGTAGTGTTATCTATAACGTTTGGCTGGTAGTGTATCTAAAACGTGTTGACTGGTAGTTGTATCTAAACGTTTGGCTGGTAGTTTGGTTTATCTAAAACGTTTGACTGGTAGTGTATCTAAAACGTTTGACTGGTAGTTGTACTAAAACGTTTGAATGGTAGGTGGTATCTTAAAACGTTTTGATGGTATAGTGTATCTAAAAACGTATTTGTCTGTAGTAGTGTATCTAAAACGGTTTGTCTGGTAGTGTATCTTAAACGTTTGGCTTGGTAGTGTATCTAAAAACGTGGGGCGGGTAGTGTTTCTAATGCGTTGGTCTGGTAGTGTATCTAAAGCGTTTGACTGGTAGTGTATCTAAACGTTTGGCTGGGTAGGTATCGTACTGTTTATGACTGGTTGTGTATCTAGGTTTTGATGTAGTGTATCTTCTAAAAACGTTTGACTGGTAGTGTATCGAAAACACGTTTGTCTGGTAGTGTATCTAAAACGTTTGACTGGTAGTGTATCTAAAACGTTTGGACTGGTAGTGTATCTAAAACGTTTGACTGGTAGTGATCTCGTATAGTATCTAAAACGTTTGTCTGGTAGTGTATCTAAAACGTTTGTATGGTAGTGTATCTAAAACGTTTGGCTGGTAGTGCATCTAAAAAGTCTGGTAGATCTAGTCGTATCTAAAACGTTTGACTGGTAGTGCATCTAAAAACGTTTTGGACTGTCTGGCTGGTTGCGTCTAAACACGTTTGTACTGGTAGCTGTATCTAAAACGTTTGAGCTGGTAGTGTATCTAAAACGTTTTGACTGGTAGTGTATCTAAAACGTTTGTGCTGGTTGGTGTATCTAAAACGTTTGTCTGGTAGTGTACTAAACGTGTGTACTGGTTTTGTAGTATCTAAAAACGTTTGGCTGGTAGTGTATCTAAAACGTTTGTCTGTAGTGTACTAAAAAGATAGTGTATCTAAAAACGTTTGTTGCTAGTGTCTCTAACGTTTGTCTGGTAGTGTCATATTAAAACGTTTGGCGGGTAGTGTATCTAAAACGTTTTGTCTGTAGTGTGTCTAGATCGTTTGTCTGGTAGTGTATCTAGTACGTTTGTCGGGTAGTGTATCTTATAACGGTGTGACTGGTAGTGTATCTAAATCGTTTGACTGGTAGTGTACTAAAACGTTTGACTGGTTAGTGGTACTAAAACGTTTGACTGGTAGTGTATCTAAAACGTTTGTCTGGTATGTATCTAAAAACGTTTGTCTGGTAGTGCATCTAAAACGTTTGTCTGGTAGTGCATCTAAAACGTTTGTCTGGTAGTGCATCTAAAACGTTTGAATGGTAGTGTATATAAAACGTTAGACTCGGGTAGTGTATCTAAAACGTTTGACTGGTAGTGTATCTAAAACGTTTGACTGGTAGTGTATCTAAAACGTTTGTCTGGTAGTGTATCTACAACGTTTGTCTGGTAGTGTATCTACAACGTTTGTCTGGTAGTGTACTAATATTGTCGTATATAAATTATGTTTAACAATATAATAGTTTCTCACATGTCTATGGTATTCCAGGTGGTTGCTAATGTCCTGGTAATATTATTATATGATATGTGTATACTGATTGGTAGTGGTAGTGGAAAGAGGTTCAGGACGTTAAGTATTCACCTCTTCATGTCTACTAAGATGACAGATCAATGTTCGTTTAAAAGAATGAAGTGTTAGGGCTGCTCTAAAGCTGTAGGAGGGGTTGGGGTTATGATTTATGGCTGAGCCTTCACACAATTCCCTCAACTGTTTGCCCTTAGCTTGTGCTATACATCATCCATTATTATATAGCGGCAAGAAAACACTGTACAGCACAACACAGTTACATCTCTATATTTACCAACTGCTGATATAATATTTCATAAACTGATCAGTGCTGCTATGGCGATACTCACAGGATGAGGAGCCATCGGGCCTGTTTGGCCAAACCCAGTAGAATAAAGAGACAGACCACCAGATCCAAAAGCAAAAGCAGCACATACGACAGCCACCTGAACAGAGGAGAGCATAAACATCCGCAATTCAAAATCATCTTTAAATCCGATTACTGCCAGAAAATAAAAGCATATATTCAGACATGACTTTCCAAACACAAATCATAAACAGACGTCCTCACCTGTAGTCCTCATTGACCATCAGCGTGTTGGCGGCCCACCCTGGTGAGAATGGAGCAGGTACGCTGTTGGCTGTGGAGGAGGGGGTCAGCGTCGGAGCTACAGAAGGGGGTGCTGGGGTTAAAACCCCCACTATGCTGTCACTGCCATTGGCCCCAGACGCTCCGGGGTTGGCGGAGCTCACCCCTCTGCCCAGAGACAGGGAGGAGAGGAGGGTGACCACACGCTCGGATAGACGCCTACAGGATCGCGTGGACACCAGTGCCGGCTTATTCCCTCCAAACACGTCCTCCAGGGAGGTCAGGGGCCCGGAGACTGACCGCTGCAGCACGGCCACGGTGTCCCAAACCTGTGGGGTACAAACATTGACATAAAAGGAAATCTGGCATTCAGTGTAGCCCATGTTGATTAATGTGAAATATTAGTATATATATATATAGTTTATATATATTATATATATATATTAGATATATTATATATATATAATATATATATGATTGTATATTATATATATATATTAATATGAACAAGGTAAAGCTGAGCTGGTCATTATTCAAGTTGGCCGAATGCCTAGACTAGGGCTGTGTATTGGCAAGAACCTGGCGATACAATACATATCGTGATACATCGCTCACGATTCAATATATCGTGATATACTACGACATTGCAAGCCAAGTGATATATTGTGATTTTTTATATACTACTATTAAAACACACCACTGTATGAACAGGTTAATCAATGCTTACAATAGCACTGCACCCTTGTACTCCTTGTTAATGTTGGAGTGGAGCTAAAAATGGATTACAACACTGCCATCTAGAGGTCAGAGGTCACACAACACACAATGTGTATCGATACTGTGTTTTTGAGGATCGATACAGCATCACGAAACATAATGGCTGTGTCTCAAATCCTACTGAGCTCCTACATAGGCAGCATTTTACATCATAGTATGCGCTCCCGACATGTAGACTGTCCCAATTCTTACATACCTTAAACATGCTGCTACTGAGGGAAACCTTATTTAGACCTGATTTTAAGAAGTATCGAACGCTTCCTCAGCCACTAAGACAATCCCATGATGCAACCGCAGGCTAATCTAGGAGCAGTGAAGTGGTTTTTAAAAATGTGAGTTATTTTGATTCTCTGGAGTTTTAATGTGTTTCTGGTCATATAATCACACAAAACAGTATTTAATATCAACTCTGTAACGAGTACTTTCACCATTTAGCAGTTTTTATTCTCCAGACATTAGCATTTTATGCTAGCAGATTTTTTAAACCTCGGATGCCGGCTGGTAGCTTAGCAACCAGGTAAACCACCGGTGGTGTGCTGCAGTGAACAAGCCGTGACGGCTTTTAGTTCTCTCTCTAACTAGAGCGTCTCAGTAATCATGTTTTATGAGGAGAGATGAGGATGAGAACACTTGATACTTACACAGCTGCTACCTAGACAGCCTACTTAGACACTCACTAGGGTTTGAGACAGACCCCATATATATATATATATATATATATATATATATATATATATATATATATTTAATAACAATGAAATT
The DNA here is from genome assembly GCA_021613375.1 of Megaleporinus macrocephalus. Lineage (NCBI taxonomy): Eukaryota > Metazoa > Chordata > Actinopteri > Characiformes > Anostomidae > Megaleporinus > Megaleporinus macrocephalus. The sequence continues at coordinate 2,588,392 of CM038705.1, forward strand.
TAGATATACACTACTGTGATAAAGGCACTTAAGCTCACTGTTTAAAACCCTCTGTGTAGAGTCTAGTGGTTAACGTTCATGCTCCTCATGTGGAAGAGTCCCAGTTCAGGCAGCACTTATAACACTGAAATATATATATATCCCAATATACGAACATATTAATTAATACATATGCACGTATATGTACACTAACTATATGTACTGGTACATACAGTGCTGTGCAAGTCCAGGTCTTTTACAAGCAGATCACATACACACACACTCAAATCCTCACACTGTTAATAAACCCGTGTGCAGCTAATGTGCATTATTTTCAACTTGGAAGCATGCCAAGTTCCACCAGCAGGTCACTAGCAGACTGTAAATGTGTGTGTGTGTGTGTGTGTGTGTGTGTGTGTGTGTGTTTTCTCACCAGCAGATCGATGGAAGCCAGTGTGTAGTTGGCAGTGAGCAGAGACGAGGTCAACTGATACATCCCATCGTTCGCCTCGCTGTTGCCGTAGAAACCAACGCCTATGGCAACACTGCGGGAGTGCGGAAGCATGAAGAAAGGAATAAAGGAGGAGGAGGAGAACGAGAGAGAGAGAGAAGAAGAAGAGTAAACACACGCTGACCATTTGCACACAGAGGAATCTGATCTCCACATGTAGTGAACACACACACACACTAGTGAACACACACTACGAAGGCAGTGAAATACCCTCATACACACACACACACTAGTGAACACACACCAAGAAGGCAGTGAAACACCCTCGTACACACACACACACACTAGTGAACACACACTAGGAGGGCAGTGAAACACCCTCATACACACACTAGTGAACACACACACACTATGGGGCAGGGAAACACCCACATATACACACACACTAGTGAACACACACACACTAGGGGCAGTGAAACACCTACATACACACACACTAGTGAACACACACACACTAGTGAACACACACTAGTGGGGCAGTGAAATACCCTCATACACACACACTAGTGAACACACACACACTAGTGAACACATACACTAGGGGGGCAGTGAAATACCCACATACACACACACACTAGTGAACACACACACACTAGTGAACACACAATAAAAGGGCAGTGAAACACCCTCATACACACACACTAGTGAACACACACACACTAGGGGGCAGGGAAACACCCACATACACACACGCTAGGGGGCAGTGAAACACACATTAGTGAACACACACACTAGGGGCAGTGAAACACACATTAGTGAACACATACACTAGGGAACAGTGAAACCACACATACACACACGCTAGTGAACACACACACACTAGGGGGCAGGGAAACACCCACATACACACACACACACACTAGTGAACACACACATACACACACACTAGGGGGCACTGAAACACACATTAGTGAACACACACACTAGGGAGCAGTGAAACACCCACATACACACACACTAGTGAACACACACACTAAGGGGCAGTCCAGGAGAAATCTGGAACTACACTTTGTTCTCCAAACTGGATCAAGATCTGATCTACTTCTCTCACAATAACATATTCATGTTACTTTGTATTGTATGTCTGATTATTTACATCTGTTCTAATCAGATCTGCTGTTCTTACTGGTGATCAGACACTTATTGACTATCAGCTTATACATTATGAGCTCAGGGAACTCAGACTTTTACACAGCTGTGGATGTTTCCTGATTTTTGCTGATGCTGAAAAATGAATAACTTGTTAAAGGTTGACGTCTATGTTTAGGTACTGGCCCAACTCTGAGCTGACCCCTTCACTGTTACGGAGGAGGAAGTCGTCGTCCGTGCACACAAACAAAGCAACAACATGTGTTTACTGCGTGTAACACAACATGAATAACTGTGTCAGCCGTACACAAACACCCCCCCCCCCTCCCCCGTCTGGGGCGTAATCTGGGTCAAACAGAGAAACTGGGTTGTACCATTTCTGGGGGGTGGAGGGGATTTGACTAACATCTGGCCCGAAGCTCTAATCTGAATATGTGAATATGGGGAGATGTGTAAATACAGCCGGGCCGTGGTTTCAGTGGTTTTGGTGGTTTAATGGTTTTGGTGGTTTTGGTGGGTTTTTTGGGTGAGTTTTCTCCTTTACTCTCTCTCTCTCTCCTTTACTCTCTCTCTCTCTCTCCTTTACTCTCTCTCTCTCTCTCTCTCTCTCTCCTTTACTCTCTCTCTCTCTCTCCTTTACTCTCTCTCTCTCTCTCTCTCTCTCTCTCCTTTACTCTCTCTCTCTCTTTCCTTTACTCTCTGTTTCTGTCTCTCTCTCTTTCCTTTACTACTGTCTCTCTCTCTCTCTCCTTTACTCTCTCTCTCTCTCTCTCTCTCTCTCCTTTACTCTCTCTCTCTCTCTCTCCTTTACTCTCTCTCTCTCTCTCTCCTTTACTCTCTCTCTCTCTCCTTTACTCTCTCTCTCTCTCTCTCTCTCTCCTTTACTCTCTCTCTCTCTCTCCCTTTACTCTCTCTCTCTCTCTCCCTTTACTCTCTCTCTCTCTCTCCTTTACTCTCTCTCTCTCTCTCTCCTTTACTCTCTCTCTCTCTCTCCTTTACTCTCTCTCTCTCTCCTTTACTCTCTCTCTCTCTCTCTCTCTCCTTTACTCTCTCTCTCTCTCCTTTACTCTCTCTCTCTCTCTCCTTTACTCTCTCTCTCTCCTTTACTCTCTCTCTCTCTCTCTCTCTCTCTCTCTCTCTCTCTCCTTTACTCTCTCTCTCTCTCCTTTACTCTCTCTCTCTCTCCTTCACTCTCTCTCTCTCCTTTACTCTCTCTCTCTCCTTTACTCTCTCTCTCTCCTTTACTCTCTCTCTCTCCTTTACTCTCTCTCTCTCTCTCTCTCTCTCTCTCTCTCTCTCCTTTACTCTCTCTCTCTCTCTCCTTTACTCTCTCTCTCTCTCCTTCACTCTCTCTCTCTCCTTTACTCTCTCTCTCTCTCCTTTACTCTCTCTCTCTCTCTCCTTTACTCTCTCTCTCTCCTTTACTCTCTCTCTCTCTCTCTCTCTCTCTCTCTCTCCTTTACACTCACTCTCTCTCTCTCCTTCACTCTCTCTCTCCCTCCTTCACTCTCTCTCTCTCCTTTACTCTCTCTCTCTCTCCTTTACTCTCTCTCTCTCTCTCTCTCTCCTTTACTCTCTCTCTCTCTCTCCTTTACTCTCTCTCTCTCTCTCTCTCTCTCTCTCTCCTTTACTCTCTCTCTCTCTCTCCTTTACTCTCTCTCTCTCTCCTTTTCTCTCTCGCTCTCTCTCCTTTACTCTCTCTCTCTCTCTCTCTCTCTCTCTCTCTCGCTCTCTCTCTCTCCTTTACTCTCTTTCCTTTACTCTCTCTCTCTCATACTAACCCTCACTCCTCTGTGTCTAATCCACAGCTATACTGACCCTCAGTCCTCTATGTGTCTAATCCACAGCTATACTGACCCTCACTCCTCTATGTGTCTAATCCACAGCTATACTGACCCTCACTCCTCTATGTGTCTAATCCACAGCCATACTGACCCTCACTCCTCTATGTGTCTAATCCACAGCTATACTGACCCTCACTCCTCTATGTGTCTAATCCACAGCTATACTGACCCTCACTCCTCTATGTGTCTAATCCACAGCTATACTGACTCTCACTCCTCTGTGTCTAATCCACAGCTATACTGACCCTCAGTCCTCTATGTGTCTAATCCACAGCTATACTGACTCTCACTCCTCTATGTGTCTAATCCACAGCTATACTGACCCTCACTCCTCTATGTGTCTAATCCACAGCTATACTGACCCTCACTCCTCAGGATACATTACCAGCACAGTGTCACAGCGGCCACCGACACCCATGTGACGCAGCAGATGTTCCGCCCCTTCTTGCCACTGTAACCATGGCCACCGCTGCCGTCGTCGTCTTCCTCTTCTTCTTCCGCGTCCCTTCCCGCATCGCCACGGTGACAGCAGCAGTAGTGGATGAGGAAGGAGAGCACGACGAGGAGGGACAGGATGAGCGCGATGGCTGAAAGACTGGAGAGAACCAGCAGGGTCTGATGAATGAAGAAAACGAGAGAATCAGACCAACCAATGAAAGAAGAGCATATCATACATTAATATCTTAATTTTTTTCTAGTATTTAATTTTCTTTCTAGTATCTAATTCATACCATCTTTCAGCTCTTATGTGCTACAAACAGTCTATTCCTTTAAGACCGATATGTAAATGAGCTCTGTTCTGATTGGCTGTCTTGTATTTTGATCTCATTTAAAGCAGTCGAGGCTGAAACACTCCTTATAACTTCACCTTAAATGGGCGGAGCTGAATTGCTGAAATGATCATGTGTTCTTTGTTGATGACATCACAAAAATAGCCAACTTAGTCTCCATATATAGGCTGTATGTACTCGCGCTCGTCTGTTTGTCTTCGTTTCATCCCTCGTTCCTCCCATAGACTCCCATTCCTTTTCAACCATACCTAGCAAACAGCTTCTCAACCACCAATGAAACCACTGAGCACCATGCCAACTTCCTAGGAATACCCTAGCAACCACCTGGAATAACATAGCAACATACTAGCCACATCTTAGCAACCATTGTCCGACTGTTGGAATTGTATTTGACCCAAGAGTTTATATTTTCCTCTTCTGAGGTTCTATATCTCATAAGAGCTCAAGGAGCAATGAACACTGGCCTATAATCGATGGTCATGAATTCTGATTCTGGATCTGCTCTCCAACTCCTAAGGTGGTTTGGCTAAGATGGATACCATGTTCTACTGCAAGCCTGGACCACCTTAATGAAGACCTACATGAATGAGTGACCTACCTAATGAAGAACGTATATATACTTAATGGTATTTGGACTGTTGAGTCTCCACATACAAGCCCAAATACAAACCACAACTCCAAAAGAGTTGAGATAGTATGAAAGTTGCAAACCAAAAATAGAACAAAGATACGTTATATGGCCAAAAGTATGTAGACACCCAGCCTAATTACTATGTTCAAGTGTTTCGGACACACTTTGGTGTACAGAATCAAGCAAATAGACACACAACCTTCATGGACAGCAATGGCAGTACCATGGGTCCTACTGAATGTTTGTTAGAACTCATGAGAGCTCAAGGACTTAAGGTGGTGCACACCTGTCAATGAACACTGTAATGAACACTGGCCTATCGATGGTCATGGTCATGAATACTGATTCTGGATCTGCTCTTTTTACTCTTGAGGTGGTTTGGCTGCAGTTTCACTCATTTTATAGCTCACAGCAGTAGATACCGTGTTCTAACCCAAGCCTGGACCACCTTAATGAAGACCTATGTGAATTAGTGACCTACCTAATGAAGAACGTATATATACTCAATACTATTTGGACTGTTGAGTCTATAAATACAAGCCAAATATAAACTTCAAAAAAGTTCAGATAGTATCTGGGATGCTAACAAAAACAGAACGAAGATATATGGCCAAAAGTATGTGGACTCGCACCCTAAGTACTGAGTTTAAGTGTTCAGGCCACACTACTATACAGAATCAAGCAAATAGACACACAACCTTCAGCACTAGCACTGGCAGTACCATGGGCCGTACTGAATGTTTGTAAGAACTCATGAGAGCTCAAGGACTTAAGGTGGTCCATACTTGTCAATGAACACTGGCCTATAATCGATGGTCATGGTCATGAATACTGATTCTGGATCTGCTCTCCAACTCCTGGGGTGGTTTGGCTGCAGTTTCACTCATTTTATAGCTCACGGCAGTAGATACCGTGTTCTAACCCAAGCCTGGACCACCTTAATGAAGACCTACATGAATTAGTGACCTACCTACTGAAGAACGTATATATACTTAATAGTATTTGAACTGTTGAGTCTACATATACAAGCCCAAATACAAACCACAACCCAAAAAAAGTTGAGATTGTACGTGAGTTGCAAACCAACACAGAACAAAGATACATTATATGGCCAAAAGTATGTAGACACCCACCCTAATTACTATGTTGAAGTGATGGTCATGGTCATGAATACTGATTCTGGGTCTGCTCTATAACTCCTTAGTTGGTTTGGCTGCAGTTTCTCATTTTGTAGCCACAGCAGTAGATACCATGTTCTAACCCAAGCCTGGACCACCTTAATGAAGACCTACGTGAATTAGTGACCTACCTACTGAAGAACGTATATATATTCGTATATTTATTATTTGGACTATTAAGTCTACAAATACAAGCCAAACATACTTCAAAAAAGTTGTAAACAAAGACGTAAACAAAAACAGAACAAAGATATATGGCCAAAAGTATGTGGACATGCACCCTAAGTACTGAGTTTAAGTGTTTAGGCCAGATTCAGGGGTGTAGAATCAAGCAAATAGACACACAATCATCATGGACAGCACTGGCAGTACTGAATGTTTGTTAGAACTCCAGCCCTAGATACCGTGTTCTAACCCAAGCCTGGACCACCTTAATGAAGACCTACGTGAATTAGTGACCTACCTACTGAAGAACGTATATATACTTAATACTAATTGGACTGTTGAGTCTATAAATACAAGCCAAACACACTTCAAAAAAGTTGAGATAGTATGTGATATGTAAAAAAAAACAGAACGAAGATATATGGCCAAAAGTATGTGGACATGCACCCTAAGTACTGAGCTCAAGTGTTTGGGCCACACTGCTATACAGAATCAAGCAAATAGACCAACAACCCTTCAGCACTGGCAGTCTATGGGTCGTACTAAATGTTTGTTAGTTAGTGTGTAGGACCAAACATAAAAATAAAAAATTTGGCCATATGTATGTGGACACTCACCCTAATTACTGTGTTCTAAGTGACAGGTGTATAAAATCAAGCAAACAGACATGCAACCTCTATGGACAGCAAATTTTGGGTGAGTATTAACTTTTTTGGCTCCACCTCTAAACTAAATAAGCAAAATCTGGATGTGTCTCATGTCTGATGGACTACATTTTTAAATATTGATTTCTCCCACTATGGGTGCCGGCGGTGTGGAGTTTAACCCCCAGCCGTGTGTCGTATGGAGTGGACGGCGAATGTAGGCCACAGTATAGCGAGGCAGGAGAGCGCTGCCGTGGAATTCAGCATTATGTAAATTGCAGCCTGTCTCTGTGATCCCGCTGGCTGCCACGGTGTGTTCTCGTCCAATCAGAACGAAGGAGAGGAGACGCGTAGTTACGACACGCTCTCGGCTGTGAAGCGAACGCAAAGGCGCAATAAACACTTCGCTTATTCACACATCACATATCTGCACTATCATCTGTGTCCATCTGCCTCTCTCTCTCCTTCCTTTTACATCCGTGACTATCCTCCCATCCCCCACCCGTCCATTCCCCCCTCTCTCTTCCACACTCATCCCTCCTGCTCCCCCTCTCCCTCTCTCTCGCCTGCCTTCCCCTCTCTTTCTTTCTCTCCACGCCACTGGATCTCTATTAATAATCTGTGACCTACTTAAATACATTCACTGCTTCTCTCTCTCTCTCTCTCTCTCTCTCTGTTTCTTTCTCTCTACCCCTTTCTTGCCTTCTCCCTTTCTGTCTTTCACACAGGGTTTCCTCTTTTCTGTTTTATCCAGCACTTGCCCAGCTCCCCCTCTACATACCAGCACTGTTTCCCTCTCTCTGTCTCTCTCTCTCTTTGTATTCTCTGTACATCTCATATATATATATATATATATATATATATATATATATATATATATATATATACATATATATATATATATAGTGGTGTAAAGAAGTGTTTATTATTATTAAGGCAGGAAAAAAAACAAATCTACATGGCCCTTTGTGAAAAAGTGATTGCCCCCTAAACCTAATACCTGGTCGGGCCACCCTTAGCAGCAACAACTGCAACCAAGCGTTTGCGATAACTTGCAATGAATCTTTTACAGCGTCAGCCATTCAGAGGTGGACCTGCTGGTGTGTTTTGGATCATTGTCCTGCTGCAGAACCTAAGTTCGTTTCAGCTTGAGGCCACAAGTAGATGGTCGGACATTCTCCTTCAGGATCTTTTGGTAGACAGCAGAATTCATAGTTCCATTTATCACAGCAAGTCTTCCAGACCATCACACTACCACCACCATATTTTACTGTTGGTACTGTTGTTGGAATGCAGTGATTCTTTTACGTCAGATGTTCTGGGACACACACCTTCCAAAGAGTTCAACTTTTGTCTCATCGGTCCACAGAATGTTTTCCCAAAAGTCTTAGGGATCATCAAGATGTGTTCTGGAAAGATTGAGACGAGCTTTAATGTTCTTTTTGCTCAGCGGTGGTTTTGGTCTAGGAACTCTGCCATGTAGGCCATTTTTGCCCAGTCTCTTTCTGATGGTGGAGGCATGAACACTGACCTTAACTGAGGCAAGTGAGGCCTGCAGTTCTTTGGATGTTGTTTTGGGGTCACTCCTGGGAAGGTTCACCACTGTTCCATGTCTTCGCCATTTGTGGACCATGGCTCTCACGGTGGTTCGCTGGATTCCCAAAGCTTCGGAAATGGCTTTATAACCCTTTCCAGACTGATAGATCTCAATTACCTTCTTTCTCAATTCTTCCTGAATGTCTTTGGATCTTGATGTGTAGCTTTTAAGGATCTTCTGGTGGACTTCACTTTGTCATTCAGGTCCTATTTAAGTGATGTCTTGATTGAGAACAGGTGTGGCAATAATCAGGCCTGGCTGTGGCTAGAGACAGTGTACTCAGGTGTCAGGAACCACAGTGACGGTATATTTTAACAAGGGGGCAATCACTTTTTCACACAGGGCCATGTAGGTTTGGATTTTTTTCTACCTTAATAATAAACACCTTCATTTAAAAATAGCATTTTGTGTTTACCTTTGTTGTCTTTAACTAATATTTAAATTGGTTTGATGTTCCGAAACATTTAAGTGTGACAAACAGGAAATCAGGAAGGGGGCAAACACTTTTTCACACCACTGTATAGACATGTATATATACTATTTGGCCCCAAACACAAACCACAACTCCAAACAAGATGGGAAAGTTTATGAGATGCAAACATGAAAAGAAAACATTATACTATATGGACAAAAGTATGTGGACACCCCAATCAAGTTATGGTGTTTGGAATAGGTGTATAAAAACAAGCAAGTAGACATGCAACCTCCATAGACCAAACACTGGTTCATACTGAAGAGCTCAGTGAGATTAAATGTGTTACTGCCACTGGTCAGTTACTGACCTGCTAGAGCTGCCCTAAACAACTGTAAGTGCTATTACTGTTAAATGAAAGCATAAAACAATCAGCCTCTGGAAGGAACGTCAGCACAAGCGCTGATGCACGTCTCCATGACTGAGCAGCTGCACAAGCCTGAGATCACCATGTGCAATGCCAAGTGTTGGCTGGAGCGGTGTAAAGCTCCACCACTGGACTCTGGAGTGGTGTAAAGCTCCACCACTGGACTCTGGAGTGATGTAAAGCTCTACCACTGGACTCTGGAGTGGTGTAAAGCTCTACCACTGGACTCTGGAGTGGTGTAAAGCTCTACCACTGAACTCTGGAGTGGTGTAAAGCTTCACCACTGGACTCTGGATTGGTGTAAATCTCCACCACTGGACTCTGGAGTGATGTAAATCTCTACACCACTGGACTCTGGAGTGGTGTAAAGCTCTACCACTGGACTCTGGTGTGGTGTAAAGCTCCACCATTGGACTCTGGAGTGGTGTAAAGCTCTACCACTGGACTCTGGAGTGGTGTAAAGCTCCACCACTGGACTCTGGTGTGGTGTAAATCTCCACCACTGGACTCTGGAGTGGTGTAAATCTCCACCACTGGACTCTGGAGTGATGTAAATCTCTACACCACTGGACTCTGGAGTGGTGTAAATCTCCACCACTGGACTCTGGAGTGATGTAAATCTCCACCACTGGACTCTGGAGTGATGTAAATCTCTACACCACTGGACTCTGGAGTGGTGTAAATCTCCACCACTGGACTCTGGTGTGGTGTAAATCTCCACCACTGGACTCTGGAGTGATGTAAATCTCTACACCACTGGACTCTGGAGTGGTGTAAATCTCCACCACTGGACTCTGGTGTGGTGTAAAGCTCCACCACTGGACTCTAGAGTGATGTAAAGCTCCACCACGGGACTCTGGTGTGGTGTAAAGCTCCACCATTGGACTCTGGAGTGGTGTAAAGCTCTACCACTGGACTCTGGTGTGGTGTAAATCTCCACCACTGGACTCTGGTGTGGTGTAAAGCTCCACCACTGGACTCTAGAGTGATGTAAAGCTCCACCACGGGACTCTGGAGTGATGTAAATCTCCACCACTGGACTCTGGATTGGTGTAAAGCTTTACCACTGGACTCTGGAGTGGTATAAGCTCCACCACTGGACTCTGGAGTGGTATAAGCTCCACCACTGGACTCTGGAGTGCTGTAAAGCTTCACCACTGGACTGTGGTGTGGTGTAAAGCTCCACCACTGGACTCTAGAGTGATGTAAAGCTCCACCACGGGACTCTGGAGTGATGTAAATCTCCACCACTGGACTCTGGATTGGTGTAAAGCTTTACCACTGGACTCTGGAGTGATGTAAAGAGCCATCACTGGACTCTGGAGTGATGTAAAGAGCCATCACTGGACTCTGGAGTGGTGTAAAACTCCACCACTGGACTCTGGAGTGGTGCAAAGCTCCACCACTGGACTCTGGAGTGATGTAAAGCTCCACCACTGGACTCTGGAGTGATGTAAAGCTCCACCACTGGACTCTGGAGTGATGTAAAGCTCCACCACTGGACTCTGGAGTGATGTAAAGCTCCACCACTGGACTCTGGAGTGATGTAAAGAGCCATCACTGGACTCTGGAGTGGTGTAAAACTCCATCACTGGACTCTGGAGTGGTGTAAAACTCCACCACTGGACTCTGGAGTGGAATAAAGCTTCACCACTGGACTCTGGAGTGATGAAAAGCTCCACCACTGGACTCTGGAGTGGTGTAAAGAGCCATCACTGGACTCTGGAGTGATGAAAAGCTCCACCACTGGACTCTGGAGTGGTGTAAAGAGCCATCACTGGACTCTGGAGTGATGAAAAGCTCCATCACTGGACTCTGGAGTGGTGTAAAACTCCACCACTGGACTCTGGAGTGGAATAAAGCTTCACCACTGGACTCTGGAGTGATGAAAAGCTCCATCACTGGACTCTGGAGTGGTGTAAAGAGCCATCACTGGACTCTGGAGTGATGAAAAGCTCCATCACTGGACTCTGGAGTGGTGTACATTAATATACCTCCAGCAGCAGTTTGGGTAATAGGTCTTTCCTGTTCCAGCATGTGCATCCTTATACATAAAGTCAGATCCAGGAGTCTGGTGTGGAGGAACCGGAACATCGAAGGCACGGAAGCCTCACTAATGACTGACTAGTCAATAATTCCCGCAGACACACTACGAAATGTTGTGGGAAGCTTTCCCACTAGAGAGGTGCAGAAGGGGGGCAAATCTGTATTACTGCTATGGGTTTAAATAAACATGGCTGCGTAATCATATTCAAATAGTTTCCTTCAGTGAAGATTACATAAACACTATGATTCATCAATCAAAACCCCACACAGTGGCTCATCTGGAGTGGTCCGGACTCCCACCACACACTGACTAGTCTGCTGTGATAGTACTAGTATAAAAACAACATACTGGACAGCCTATAAGTCATAACCCAGAAGGTCAGTGGGAACGATGGGCAACAGTTTTTATTTATTTATTTATTTATTTATTTATTTATTTTGCAAATCCCATAATGCACCACAGATTTAATTGTCACGCTCTTCCACATCAGTGCATCCCAATCCCAGCTCAGCCGCCACTGCTCCACACCCCTCTCTAACTCGGCCTCAGCCGAAGGTCACCGACTCGGCAAAGTGGATGTAAGTGCAGAGGAAACATGAGACGGATAAGCTGCGATACTGAGGAACATCTACTTCACTGGAAAAGACCGAGACCACCCAGAGAGGAAACAGTCAATATAAACACCCACCAGCCTTTTATCAGCTCCACTGACCATACAGGAGCTCCACCTACAGACTGTAGTTTATCTGATTCTCTGTATACTTTATTACTCTGTTCTTTAATGATCAGGACCCCCACAGGACCACCACAGAGCAGGTAATATTAGGGAGGTCCATGTCTACTACTACTACTTGCTGGTCCACCTTGTAGATGTAAAGTCAGAGACAGTAGCTCATCTGCTGCTGCACAGTTTGTGTTCCTCTAGTTCTTCATCAGTGGACACAGGACGCCGCCCACAGGACACTGCTGTCCGGATAGTTTTGGTTGGTGGACGATTCTCAGTCCAGCAGTGACACTGAGGAGGTGTTTAAACACTCCAGCAGCAGCACTGCTGTGTCTGATCCACTCACACCAGCATCACACACACTACTAACACACCACCACCACCACGCCAGTGTCACTGCTGTCAAACCAGCAAAACCAGCATGTTGTGTTTTGATGCTGGGATGCTGGTCAACCAGCACGTCCATGAAGGGTGACCAACCCAAACCAGCACTAGACCAGCCGTCGTTGTCCAGCAGGGAGATCAGTGGTGATTACTAGAAGATATACTAGAAGATATACTAGATTACCGTATGGCTCCAGTATTAAACCATCAGCATTGTGGCCAGTGTATTAAACAAAGTGGCCGGTGTACTAGCCTGTGGTTAGTATGTCCACTCTATTCCAACACATTAGACAACTCGCCAGAGACGGTAGATGACTGTATATCTTCGCTGTCCAAAGAAAAGCAACTTTACAGGAGATGCCAAAAACTTTCCTTTCAATGTGATGTGAAGTGGTGGTGATGTTTACAGTGGTGGTGATGGTGTTTACAGTGGTGGTGATGGTGTTTACAGTGGTGGTGGTGGTGTTTACAGTGGTGGTGGTGATGGTGTTTACAGTGGTGGTGGTGGTGATGTTTACAGTGGTGGTGATGGTGTTTACAGTGGTGGTGGTGGTGATGGTGTTTACAGTGGTGGTGGTGATGGTGTTTACAGTGGTGGTGGTGATGTTTACAGTGGTGGTGATGGTGTTTACAGTGATGGTGATGGTGTTTACAGTGGTGGTGGTGGTGATGGTGTTTACAGTGGTGGTGGTGATGGTGTTTACAGTGGTGGTGGTGATGGTGTTTACAGTGGTGGTGGTGATGTTTACAGTGGAGGTGATGGTGTTTACAGTGGTGATGGTGATGTTTACAGTGGTGGTGATGGTGTTTACAGTGATGGTGATGGTGTTTACAGTGGTGGTGATGATGTTTACAGTGGTGGTGATGATGTTTACAGTGATGGTGATGTTGTTTACAGTGGTGGTGATATTGTTTACAGTGATGGTGAATGTGTTTACAGTGGTGGTGATGGTGTTTACAGTGGTGGTGATATTGTTTACAGTGGTGGTGGTGATGGTGTTTACAGTGGTGGTGGTGATGGTGTTTACAGTAGTAGTAATGATGTTTACAGTGGTGGTGATGGTGTTTACAGTGATGATGGGGGTGATGGTGTTTACAGTGGTGGTGGTGGTGATGGTGTTTACAGTGATGGTGGGGGTGATGTCTATCGTGTTAGCTTGTGTCTAGAGTGTCACGTTAGGGGTTTGATGAACCTTGTATTAGGATGGCCTATTCCAGTAAACGCTTTGATGGAGCCCCCATAATAACGAAATGATGCTATTATATGTGCATTCAGCAGCCGTACAAGTACATATACATATATAGTGAAATGCTAGACTACATCCGCTCGGAAACGAGGGAGTACTCGCTGGACGAAGTGCCTCACTCTTATTATATACATTATATCTACAGCATCTCATTCTTAAACCCACCAGACAGCCAATATGATCCAACAGCCTCAGAGCTTTTAGCTTCATAGAGTGAAATACAAACCACATTATGACTCATATCTCATCAGCGAAGGCGAGAAAGCCCTTTCTTTTTCATACACAGAGAGAGAGAGAAAGACAGAGAGAGGGAGAGAGAGGCATAGGGGCGAGAGAGGTAGAGCTTGTGCTGTGACTCTGGTCTGGTTTTGAGCTCAGATCTAAACAGAATGAAGGAGGCAAAGTGAAGTACTTTGGGAGAAGAAAATAGACACGGAGACAGAAATAGCCTGTAAGTGTTTCTCCACATGACGAGTCTACCCACCGCTACCAGCTGTCAGGTGTGAAAAATTGCGTCTGATGGAGAGAAAGAAAGAGAAAGTGGAGGAGGGAGTGAAGAAGAGAGGGTTCTAATTAGAGGGCGGCTGATATATCATTTGGTTGACAGCAACTTGACCGATACCAAAGAGAATTTTGCAGCTTTTTTTTCAGATTTTCCGAATAATTGAGTGGTGGTGATGGTGTTTACAGTGGTGGTGGTGTTTACAGTGGTGGTGATGATGTTTACAGTGGTGGTGATGGTGTTTACAGTGGTGGTGATGATGTTTACAGTGGTGGTGATGGTGTTTACAGTGGTGGTGATGTTTACAGTGCTGGTGGGGATGTTTACAGTGGTGGTGATGGTGTTTACAGTGGTGGTGGTGTTTACAGTGGTGGTGATGATGTTTACAGTGGTGGTGATGTTTACAGTGGTGGTGGTGTTTACAGTGGTGGTGATGATGTTTACAGTGGTGGTGGTGTTTACAGTGGTGGTGATGATGTTTACAGTGGTGGTGATGGTGTTTACAGTGGTGGTGATGATGTTTACAGTGGTGGTGATGGTGTTTACAGTGGTGGTGATGTTTACAGTGCTGGTGGGGATGTTTACAGTGGTGGTGATGGTGTTTACAGTGGTGGTGATGTTTACAGTGGTGGTGATGATGTTTACAGTGGTGGTGATGATGTTTACAGTGGTGGTGATGTTTACATTGGTGGTGATGTTTACAGTGGTGGTGATGATGTTTAAGGTGGTGGTGATGTTTACATTGGTGATGGTGTTTACAGTGGTGGTGATGTTTACAGTGGTGGTGATGATGTTTAAGGTGGTGGTGATGTTGTTTACAGTGGTGGTGATGGTGTTTACAGTGGTGGTGATGTTTACAGTGGTGCTGACGATGTTTACAGTGGCGGTGGTGGTGTTTACAGTGATGCTGGTCGTGGTGGTGTTTACAGTGGTGGTGATGTTAACAGTGGTGGTAAAGATGTTTACTATATGCAACTTGGTTTGCTCGCAACCTACAAAGCTATGTTGCACTTGAGTTGCACAGAACAAGGTGTCCTGCGACTCGCTCAAAACTTTGGCTGGCGTTGCACCAAACCTTAATGCAATGGGCTGCATGTTGCATGCAACCTGACAGTTCAAATCATCAATCAATTATTACGCCACATTGTTCTCACTGTAAAGTCTTTTTTATAAAGTGTTTGACCTTTCGCTTTTGCACACAGTAAGAAAACCACCATGTCAGTGTCACAGTGCTGAGATAATACCTGCTCTGTGGTGGTCCTGTGGGGGTCCTGATCATTAAAGAACAGAGTAATAAAGTATACAGAGAATCAGATGAACTACAGTCTGTGAGTGGAGCTGATACAGTGGACAGTGAGTGGAGGTCCTGTATGGTCAGTGGAGCTGATACAGTGGACAGTGAGTGGAGGTCCTGTATGGTCAGTGGAGCTGATACAGTGGACAGTGAGTGGAGCTCCTGTATGGTCAGTGGAGGTGATACAGTGGACAGTGAGTGGAGGTCCTGTATGGTCAGTGGAGCTGATACAGTGGACAGTGAGTGGAGGTCCTGTATGGTCAGTGGAGCTGATACAGTGGACAGTGAGTGGAGGTCCTGTATGGTCAGTGGAGCTGATACAGTGGACAGTGAGTGGAGGTCCTGTATGGTCAGTGGAGCTGATACAGTGGACAGTGAGTGGAGGTCCTGTATGATCAGTGGAGCTGATACAGTGGACAGTGAGTGGAGGTCCTGTATGGTCAGTGGAGCTGATACAGTGGACAGTGAGTGTAGGTCCTGTATGGTCAGTGGAGCTGATACAGTGGACAGTGAGTGTAGGTCCTGTATGGTCAGTGGAGCTGATACAGTGGACAGTGAGTGGAGGTCCTGTATGGTCAGTGGAGCTGATACAGTGGACAGTGAGTGGAGGTCCTGTATGGTCAGTGGAGCTGATACCGTGGACAGTGAGTGGAGGTCCTGTATGGTCAGTGGAGCTGATACAGTGGACAGTGAGTGGAGGTCCTGTATGGTCAGTGGAGCTGATACAGTGGACAGTGAGTGGAGGTCCTGTATGGTCAGTGGAGCTGATACAGTGGACAGTGAGTGGAGGTCCTGTATGGTCAGTGGAGCTGATACAGTGGACAGTGAGTGGAGATCCTGTATGGTCAGTGGAGCTGATACAGTGGACAGTGAGTGGAGGTCCTGTATGGTCAGTGGAGCTGATACAGTGGACAGTGAGTGGAGGTCCTGTATGATCAGTGGAGCTGATACAGTGGACAGTGAGTGGAGGTCCTGTATGGTCAGTGGAGCTGATACAGTGGACAGTGAGTGGAGGTCCTGTATGGTCAGTGGAGCTGATACAGTGGACAGTGAGTGTAGCTCCTGTATGGTCAGTGGAGCTGATACAGTGGACAGTGAGTGGAGGTCCTGTATGGTCAGTGGAGCTGATACAGTGGACAGTGAGTGGAGGTCCTGTATGGTCAGTGGAGCTGATACAGTGGACAGTGAGTGGAGGTCCTGTATGGTCAGTGGAGCTGATACAGTGGACAGTGAGTGGAGGTTCTGTATGGTCAGTGGAGCTGATACAGTGGACAGTGAGTGGAGGTCCTGTATGGTCAGTGGAGCTGATACAGTGGACAGTGAGTGGAGGTCCTGTATGGTCAGTGGAGCTGATACAGTGGACAGTGAGTGGAGGTCCTGTATGGTCAGTGGAGCTGATACAGTGGACAGTGAGTGGAGGTCCTGTATGGTCAGTGGAGCTGATACAGTGGACAGTGAGTGGAGGTCCTGTATGGTCAGTGGAGCTGATGCAGTGGACAGTGAGTGGAGGTCCTGTATGGTCAGTGGAGCTGATACAGTGGACAGTGAGTGGAGATATAAGGAGGTGGTTTTAGTGTTATGGCTGACCGGTGTATAACCTGTATAAACGTACTACAGAGATTCTGCAGCCATTTATTTTCCCACAGAGAAAATCCAGACTTCTGAAGTCTCATGTTCACAACAGATGTATGATACACGTTCGGGAAACATCTTAAAATATCACGATGCTCTTTAAATTTTGGCTGTATCGTCCACCCCTCCGGTCAGGCAGGACAGCTGTAACGGTGCATACGTACCTGCTGGTACTCCCAGCTGTCTGGGGTGAAGACGTTGTCCCGCATCTGCATGGTCAGGTCAAAGCGAGGGATGGCGTGGCACATCCGCACCCATATCGAGGGGCTGTAGCTGGGCACCGTTGCCATGGCAGCCGCCAGCCCTGGTGACCCCCTTTAATTCTACAGGAAGAGAAAGAGATTAGTTAGTGTAACATTTCTGTGGACACTGTGATTCTTTTGAAGGTTGTTTAATTATTTGTATGAATTTACACATTTAATCTAATGATATTGCACCATGGGAACTTTTGTTGCACGCAACTTTGGTTTGTGTACCTGAGAGGTTGCACGCAACATGCAACCCACTGCGTGAAAGTTTTATGCAAAGCCAGCCAGAGTTTAAAGTGAGCTGCAGGACACTTTGTGTTGTGCAACTTAAGTGCAACTTAGCTTTGCAGGTTTTGAGCAACCAAAGTTACATGGAAGTTCCACCGTGTAATGCCAGCCAAAGTTGTGAGCAAGTCAAAGGATGCTTTGTGCTGTGCGACTCCAGTGCAACTTAGCTTTGCAGGTTTTGAGCAACCAAAGTTACATGGAGGTTCCACCATGTAATGCCAGCTAGAGTTTCGAGCGAGTTGCAGGATGCTTTGTGCCGTGAAACTCCAGTGTAACTTAGCTTTGCAGGTTTTGAGCAACAAAAGTTACATGGAGGAGCCAGCGTGTAATGCCAGCCAGAGTTTCGAGCGAGTTGCAGGATGCTTTGTGCTGTGCGCTCCAGTGCAACTTAGCTTTGCAGGTTTTGAGCAACCAAAGTTACATGGAGTTTCCACCATGTAATGCCAGCCAGAGTTTCGAGCGAGTTGCAGGATGCTTTGTGCTGTGTAACTCCAGTGCAACTTAGCTTTGCAGGTTTTGAGCAACCAAAGTTACATGGAGGTTCCACCATGTAATGCCAGCCAGAGTTTCGAGCGAGTTGCAGGATGCTTTGTGCTGTGCGCTCCAGTGCAACTTAGCTTTGCAGGTTTTGAGCAACCAAAGTTACATGGAGTTTCCACCATGTAATGCCAGCCAGAGTTTCGAGCGAGTTGCAGGATGTTTTGTGCTGTGCAACTCCAGTGCAACTTAGCTTTGCAGGTTTTGAGCAACTAAAGTTACATGGAGGATCCAGCGTGTAATGCCAGCCAGAGTTTCGAGTGAGTTGCAGGATGCTTTGTGCTGTGCAACTCCAGTGCAACTTAGCTTTGCAGGTTTTGAGCAACCAAAGTTACATGGAGGATCCAGCGTGTAATGCCAGCCAGAGTTTCGAGTGAGTTGCAGGATGCTTTGTGCTCTGCAACTCCAGTGCAACTTAGCTTTGCAGGTTTCGAGCAACCAAAGCTACATGGAAGTTCCACCAGGTAATGCCAGCCAGAGTTTCGAGCAAGTTGCAGGATGCTTTGTGCTCTGCAACTCCAGTGCAACTTAACTTTGCAGGTTTCAAGCAACCAAAGTTACATGCATGGTTCACCACATAAAGCCAGCCTCACTTGACTCTGTTTAAGGGTGAAATTAAATTCTCTGTAAGCAATTCTGACTCTTAAATGAGAAAAGCATTAAATCTTTAAATAATTTCACCTCAACAGCAAAAAGCCAGAAGTGCAGGCGCAGCGCGAAGCCGCGGGAAGAAGAATAAGAGACGAGAAGACGAGAGCGAGAGCGGAAAGTAGGTTAAGTACAGAGAGACAAGGGACATCCAAATTATACCAAACACACACACACGGACTGGTTTAAGTGCACTGACAGGACTAGGAGCAGCGCATATGCTACCAGTCAAAAGTTTGGACACACCTACCCAGGTTCTTCTTATTTGATCTAGAGATTAAAATTATTCCTGGAGCAGAATTAAACATCGGGTTGTGTTTAAAGAATGTTTAGAGGGTCTTTTAGAAATGAGCTCATTTGCTCTGATGCAGGTTTACATACTTTGAACATTCTGACCAGCAGCTTCTTAATGAGGAGCCACATGAGCTGCTTCTCTAACAGGACTGAAGAAGATAGTGTAGATGCTGAGATCTTGTTCTGATAAACAGGTTTGGTGGTTTTATAGCTCTTATAAAAATATACATTCTCATTTTTACATTTACATATACTCAAATAACTCAACCCTCATCCGTTCAGTGTACATGAGCAAAAGCTAAAATACTTCTTAAAAGACATTAAAACGAGAACAACACGGTGTATTAAAATGTGAGCTGCTAATCTGGTGGAGAATGTGTTGCATGCAACTCATTTGTGCACGCAACATGCAACCCTCTGTATAAAAGCTTTGTGCAAAGCCAGAGATTTGTAAACGTTGCAGGACACATTTTTGATGTGCAAGGTAAGTCCAGCTTAGCTTGGTAGGCTTTGAGCAACCAAAGTTGCATGGAGGTTCCACCATGTAATGCCAACCCAAGTTTTGAGCAGGTCACAGGAGACTTTGTGCTGTGCAACTCCAGTGCACCTCAGTTTCGTAGATTTCGAGCAACCAAAGATACACGGAGGTCCCATGGTGCAAAACTGGCCAAAGTTTTGAGCGACTTGCAGGATACTTTGGAACTGATGTGCAACTTAGCTTTGCAGGTTTCGAGCAACCAAAGTTACACGGAGGTTCCACTGTGTAATGTCAGCCAAAGTTTTGAGCAGGTCACAGGATGCTTTGTGCTGTGCAACTCCAGTACAACTTCGAGCAACTAAATGCACAGAGGTTCCACAGGATTACACCTGCCAAAACGACACTTTGCGCTGTGCAACTCCAGAGCAACTTCTTTTTGCAGGTTTTGAGCAACCAAAGTTACATGGAAGTTCACCATGTAAAACCTGCCGACTTTTGAGTGAGTTGCAGGACGCTTAGATTCAAATGTTTGAGCAACCAAAGTTGCATTGAGGTTCCACTGTGTAATGGCAGCCAAAGTTTTGAGCAAGTCACAGGAGACTTTGTGCTGTGCAACTCCAGTGCACCTCAGTTTCGTAGATTTCAAGCAACTAAAGTTACACGGAGGTCCCATGGTGCAAAACCTGCCAAAGTTTAGAGTGACTAGCAGGATACTTTGCGCCGTGCAACTGCTGTGCAACTTAGCATTGCAGGTTTTGAGTAACCAAAGTTGCATGGAGGTTCCACTGTGTAATGGCAGCCAAAGTTTTGAGCAAGTCACAGGAGACTTTGTGCTGTGCAACTCCAGTGCACCTCAGTTTCGTAGATTTCAAGCAACTAAAGTTACACGGAGGTCCCATGGTGCAAAACCTGCCAAAGTTTAGAGTGACTAGCAGGATACTTTGCGCCGTGCAACTGCTGTGCAACTTAGCGTTGCAGGTTTTGAGTAACCAAAGTTGCATGGAGGTTCCACTGTGTAATGGCAGCCAAAGTTTTGAGCAGGTCACAGGAGACTTTGTGCTGTGCAACTCCAGTGCACCTCAGTTTCGTAGATTTCAAGCAACCAAAGTTACACGGAGGTCCCATGGTGCAAAACCTGCCAAAGTTTAGAGTGACTAGCAGGATACTTTGCGCCGTGCAACTGCTGTGCAACTTAGCGTTGCAGGTTTTGAGTAACCAAAGTTGCATGGAGGTTCCACTGTGTAATGGCAGCCAAAGTTTTGAGCAAGTCACAGGAGACTTTGTGCTGTGCAACTCCAGTGCACCTCAGTTTCGTAGATTTCAAGCAACCAAAGTTACACGGAGGTCCCATGGTGCAAAACCTGACAAAGTTTAGAGTGATTAGCAGGATACTTTGCGCCGTGCAACTGCTGTGCAACTTAGCATTGTAGGTTTTGAGTAACCAAAGTTGCATGGAGGTTCCACTGTGTAATGGTAGCCAAAGTTTTGAGCAAGTCACAGGAGACTTTGTGCTGTGCAACTCCAGTGCACCTCAGTTTCGTAGATTTCAAGCAACTAAAGTTACACGGAGGTCCCATGGTGCAAAACCTGCCAAAGTTTAGAGTGACTAGCAGGATACTTTGCGCCGTGCAACTGCTGTGCAACTTAGCATTGCAGGTTTTGAGTAACCAAAGTTGCATGGAGGTTCCACTGTGTAATGGCAGCCAAAGTTTTGAGCAAGTCACAGGAGACTTTGTGCTGTGCAACTCCAGTGCACCTCAGTTTCGTAGATTTCAAGCAACTAAAGTTACACGGAGGTCCCATGGTGCAAAACCTGACAAAGTTTAGAGTGATTAGCAGGATACTTTGCGCCGTGCAACTGCTGTGCAACTTAGCATTGCAGGTTTTGAGTAACCAAAGTTGCATGGAGGTTCCACCGTGTAAAGCCAGCCTCTGTTTGAGGATAAAACTGAATTCATCCCAAAGTCAGGCTCACTGAGGAGCAGCAGGAGCTCCAGCGCCGGAATTCTGGCAGGACCCGTACGTGAAAACCGAACCGAAACTCCGTTTACTCGCTGTTTGGAGTGAAGCCTGTGAAGTCCCGGAGCTGCAGCACACACACTCCTCAACAGAGGACGTGATGAGTTGTGTCAGCTCGTTCTCACGATGGTGCGCGGCGCTCACAGCGCAGAGGAGAGAAATGTGAGTTCACTCTCACATGACAGAGCGAGAGACTGACTCACAGCCCTGAACCGAACAGCCGCATCACAGCATCCACAGCATCACAGCATCCACAGCATCCACAGCATCACAGCATCCACAGCATCACAGCATCCACAGCTTCCACAGCATCCACAGCATCCACAGCATCCACAGCTTCCACAGCATCCACAGCATCCACAGCATCCACAGCTTCCACAGCATCACAGCATCCACAGCATCACAGCATCACAGCATCCACAGCATCACAGCATCCACAGCATCACAGCATCCACAGCCCTGAACCGAACAGCCACATCACAGCATCCACAGCATCACAGCATCCACAGCATCCACAGCATCCACAGCATCACAGCCCTGAACCGAACAGCCGCATCACAGCATCCACAGCATCCACAGCATCCACAGCATCCACAGCATCACAGCATCCACAGCATCACAGCATCACAGCATCCACAGCATCCACAGCATCACAGCATCCACAGCATCCACAGCTTCCACAGCATCCACAGCTTCCACAGCATCCACAGCATCCACAGCATCACAGCATCCACAGCATCACAGCATCCACAGCATCACAGCATCACAGCATCCACAGCATCACAGCATCCACAGCATCACAGCATCCACAGCTTCCACAGCATCACAGCATCCACAGCATCCACAGCATCCACAGCATCACAGCATCCACAGCTTCCACAGCTTCCACAGCATCACAGCATCCACAGGTTCCACAGCTTCCACAGCATCACAGCATCCACAGCATCCACAGCATCCACAGCATCACAGCATCCACAGCATCACAGCATCCACAGCATCCACAGCATCACAGCATCCACAGCATCCACAGCATCCACAGCATCCACAGCATCACAGCATCACAGCATCCACAGCATCACAGCATCCACAGCATCACAGCATCCACAGCATCACAGCATCCACAGCATCCACAGCATCACAGCATCCACAGCATCACAGCATCCACAGCATCACAGCATCCACAGCATCCACAGCATCACAGCATCCACAGCATCACAGCATCCACAGCATCACAGCATCCACAGCATCCACAGCATCACAGCATCCACAGCATCACAGCATCCACAGCATCACAGCATCCACAGCATCACAGCATCCACAGCATCACAGCATCCACAGCATCACAGCATCCACAGCATCCACAGCATCACAGCATCCACAGCATCCACAGCATCCACAGCATCACAGCATCCACAGCATCACAGCATCCACAGCATCACAGCATCCACAGCATCACAGCATCACAGCATCCACAGCATCACAGCATCCACAGCATCACAGCATCCACAGCATCACAGCATCACAGCATCCACAGCATCACAGCATCCACAGCATCCACAGCATCACAGCATCCACAGCATCACAGCATCCACAGCATCCACAGCATCACAGCATCCACAGCATCCACAGCATCACAGCATCCACAGCATCCACAGCATCACAGCATCCACAGCATCACAGCATCCACAGCATCCACAGCATCACAGCATCCACAGCATCCACAGCATCACAGCATCCACAGCATCCACAGCATCACAGCATCCACAGCATCACAGCATCCACAGCATCCACAGCATCACAGCATCCACAGCATCCACAGCATCACAGCATCCACAGCATCACAGCATCACAGCATCACAGCATCCACAGCATCACAGCATCACAGCATCCACAGCATCCACAGCATCACAGCATCCACAGCATCCACAGCATCACAGCATCCACAGCATCCACAGCTTCCACAGCATCCACAGCATCACAGCATCCACAGCATCCACAGCTTCCACAGCATCCACAGCATCCACAGCATCCACAGCTTCCACAGCATCCACAGCATCCACAGCATCCACAGCATCACAGCATCCACAGCTTCCACAGCTTCCACAGCATCCACAGCATCACAGCATCACAGCATCACAGCATCCACAGCATCACAGCATCCACAGCATCACAGCATCCACAGCATCACAGCATCCACAGCATCACAGCATCCACAGCATCACAGCATCCACAGAGCTGATTCTTCAGCACTCAGTACCCACTACTTACACTGTTCAGTTTCAGAGGACCACGATATGCAAATGAACCAATCACTGTGAACCAATCACAAGAGGCGTTCAAATGATTCAACAAATATAAACAATTCTGATAACAAAACATGTGGAGACACTCAGGGTGACACCACCATACACAAAAATTCTAAACCCTTGATTATAATAGAATCAAACAGACAAACGCTAACAACCTGTTAGCTCAGGTAGCATTACTAGTCTAGCTCATATCTTTTAGCTGGTAAACACTCAGTTGTTTATATACACAGAAAAATGCTAACAGTGTTAGCTCAGCTAGCATTACTAGTCTAGTTTATATCTTTCAGCTGGTAAACAGTTGTTTATGTACACAGACAAATGCTAACAGTGTTAGCTCAGATACCATTACTAGTCTAGCTCATATCTTTCAGCTAGTAAACACTCAGTTGTTTATATACACAGAAAAATGCTAACAGTGTTAGCTCAGATAGCATTACTAGTCTAGCTCATATCTTTCAGCTAGTAAACACTCAGTTGTTTATATACACAGACAAATGCTAACAGTGTTAGCTCAGATAGCATTACTAGTCTAGCTCATATATTTCAGCTAGTAAACACTCAGTTGTTTATATACACAGACAAATGCTAACAGTGTTAGCTCAGGTAGCATTACTAGGCTAGCTCATATCTTTCAGCTAGTAAACACTCAGTTGTTTATATACACAGAAAAATGCTAACAGTGTTAGCTCAGGTAGCATTACTAGTCTAGCTCATATCTTTCAGCTAGTAAACACTCAGTTGTTTATATACACAGACAAATGCTAACAGTGTTAGCTCAGGTAGCATTACTAGGCTAGCTCATATCTTTCAGCTAGTAAACAGTCATTTATATACACAGACAAATGCTAACAGTGTTAGCTCAGCTAGCATTACTAGCCTAGCTCATATCTTTCAGCTAGTAAACAGTCATTTATATACACAGACAAATGCTAACAGTGTTAGCTCAGCTAGCATTACTAGCCTAGTTTATATCTTTATATATATATATATATATATATATATATATATATATATATATATATATATATATATATATATATATATGTGTGTGTGTGTGTGTGTGTGTGTGTGTGTGTGTGTGTTTAAAAAAATAATCAGAGGATAAAAAACAATTTAACAAATTTTTTACATTTTGATATCTTCACTTCTCACGATATCGACTGATAAAAATATCGTGATAAGATTTTTTCCCATACTGCCCGGCCCTAGCTGCAAACAACAAAGATGACCACCGACCGAACAGGACTTTGCTACAAACCTCACACTTTTTAAGAAAACTGTCTGATCATTAAGTGACAGCTCGTCCAGTAGCTGGACTGAAGGCATTACGTGACCTTACAGGGCCTCAGGAACTGGATTCAATCAACCCAGCTGTCCAGTGGGAGGCATTAAGGACGCGTACCAGACGCCAGTGTTTTAATGGTCTGTCGTTAGCAAAGCTGAGTCTGAATAAGTCTGGCTCATCAGTGTCAGGGATGATGATCACTGCTGATTGGCTGGTAAACTATATTCGGTATACATGTTATTAAAAGTAAATATCTACTTCATAGGCAATTCTGGCTTAGGCCACGCCCACTTTTAGTTTGCCATTTAAAAATCAGCATCAAAATAAAAGTATCTGCGCTGGTTTCAGTATGAAAGCGTTTTGAACAGAACCCAGTAGTAGGTGACCATTCTAGTCCCTCTGGACGTTCTAGATAACTGACTGTGAATAGAGTACTGTGAATACACCCCTTCACTGCCCACACTGGCGCCCCCTTGTGAAGAATCCACCACCTGCTAAACATGGGTGAGTAAGTTAGAACCCAGGCTTCTGAGTTTATTAAGCATTCGGGTGCAACCTATCAGTGTGGGCAGTTAGGGGGTGTGGCCTATGCTATGTACACACCCCCTAAAAATCTGCATCACAATAAAAGTATCTGCGCTGGTTTCAGTATAAAAGCATTTTGAACAGAACTCAGTAGTAGGTGACCATTCTAGTCCCTCTGGACGTTCTAGATAACTGACTGTGAATAGAGTACTGTGAATACACCCCCTCACTGCCCACACTGGCGCCCCCTTGTGAAGAATCCACCACCTGCTAAACATGAGTGAGTAAGTTAAAACCCAGGCTTCTCATTTTATTAAGCATTCGGGTGCAACCAATCAGTGTGGGCAGTTAGGGGGTGTGGCCTATGCTATGTACACACCCCCTAAAAATCAGCATCACAATAAAAGTATCTGGTTTCAATAGTAAAGCATTTTGAACAGAACCCAGCAGTAGGTGACCATTGTAGTCCTTCTGGACGTTCTAGATAACTGACTGTGAATAGAGTACTGTGAATACACCCCCTCACTGCCCACACTGGCGCCCCCTTGTGAAGAATCCACCACCTGCTAAACATGAGTGAGTAAGTTAGAACCCAGGCTTCTCATTTTATTAAGCATTTGGGTGCAACCTATCAGTGTGGGCAGTTAGGGGGTGTGGCCTATGCTATGTACACACCCCCTAAAAATCAGCATCACAATAAAAGTATCTACACTATATATATATATATATATATATATATATATATATATATATATATATATATATATATATTGTGATACAGCAATTGGGACGACGTCTGGTTCTATTCACCACCACTGTGAACACATCAGACTCTATAACCCTGTCTCTCTATAATAGAGCAGTTCACACCAAACCACTCTGAATGACTATGTTTACATCTTATTGGCTGAATCAAGCAGTTGACAAGTGTTGGAGCTCCCCTTCAAAGTTCTGCTCACCAGTTGCAGCACAATGGCATGACGTAGAAGTGAGCAGCTTTAAAACGCTCTGAAATGATTGTTGACCTCATTAAAGCTGGCTGATAGGATAATAAATCAAAAAGCAGTAACATAAAAGGCAGCGATCAGCGCACGATGTAGCTATTCATACAGCATTAACATTTTAAAAGGCCATTAGGCTTTATGGAGCTTGGCGATGAGTAATGAGCAGGTCTACCTCTCGGCAGGAGCAGGAAGTATAGCTGAGCAAAACCGAACATGACGCTGTCTAATGATGTGGTTTTACCTAAAAATACTGCGATTAGCCCGAACGCCGTGAAGCAAATCTGATTCTGTAACAAATTGAGGCTGAAATATCGCAGAACTGCTTGTAGCGGCAAAGTAGGTCACATGATATCAACAGCAGAGCCCAACATTAAAGAAGAATTTGAGCAATGTTTTCAAATTTATACATAATTAAACATTTTAGGACGTAAACAAGGCCATTCAGAGAGCTTCAGTCAGGACTGATCACAGTGGTGGTGAATACTACAGGGATAACACAGGACATCTGGGTGCCTCCCAACATAGTGGGCAGTCAGGGGGTGTGGCCTACGCTATGTACACTCCCACTAGCTGCCCACTTTGTTGAGATGCACCCAGATGCCGACGCCTTGTGAAGAATCCATCACCTGCTTAACATGAGCGAGTGAGTTAAAACCAAGGCTTCTCCTCTGACTAGGCATCTGGGTGCAACCTAACAGAGTGGGCAGTTAAAGGGTGTGACCTATGCTATCTACACACCTTCTAACTGCCCCCTCTCATAGCATGCATCTAGACGCCTAGCTTGAGCCAACTTGTGAAGAATCCACCACCTGCTAAACATGAGTGAGTGAGTTAGAACCCAGGCTTCTCCAGTGTCTAAACATCTGGGTACTTCATATCAGAGTGGACAGTTAGGGGTGTGTACATAGCATAGGTTATACCCCCTCACTGCCCACTCTGATCGCATACACTCAGATGCCTAGCTGGCGACCCCTTGTGAAGAATCCACCACCTGCTAAACATGAGTGAGTGAGTTAGAACCCAAGCTTCTCACTTAACTAAACACCTGGGTGCATCCCAACAGAGTGGGCAGTTAGGGGGTGTGGCCTATGCTATGTTGACGCCTTGTGAAGAATCCACCACCTGCTAAACATGAGTGAGTGAGTTAGAACCCAGGCTTCTCATTTAACTAAGCATCTGGTTGCATCCTAACAGAGTGGGCAGTTAAGGGGTGTGGCCTATGCTTTGTGCTTTGTACACACCCCATAACTGCTCCCTCTGATTGGATGCACGCACATGCCTAGCTGGTGCCCCCTAGTGAAGAATCCACCACCTACTAAACATGAGTGAGTGAGTTAGAACCCAAGCTTCTCATTTTACTAAACATCTGGGTGCATCCCAACAGAGTGGGCAGTTAGGGGGTGTGGCCTATGCTATGTACACCCCCACTAGCTGCCCACTTTGTTGAGATGCACCCAGATGCCGAGCTGAAGAATCCACCACCTGCTAAACATGAGTGAGTGAGTTAGAACCCAAGCTTCTCATTTTACTAAACACCTGGGTGCATCCCAACAGAGTGGGCAGTTAGGGGTGTGGCCTATGCTATCTACACACCCCCTAACTGCCCCCTCTGATTGCATGCACCCAGATGCCTAGCTGGCACCCCATTGTAAAGAATCCACAACCTGCTACATATGAGTGAGTTAGAACCCTGGCTTCTCATTTTACTAAACATCCTATCAGAGTGGCCAGTTAGGGGGTATGTACATAGCATGGGTCACACCCCCTCACTGCCCACTCTGTTGGGATGCACTTAGATGCCTGACTGGCATCCACTTGTGAAGAATCCACCACCTGCTAAACATGAGTGAATGAGTTTGAACCCAGGCTTCTCCAGTGTCTAAACAGTGGACAGTTAGGAGGTGTGGCCTATGCTTTGTACACACTCCTTAACTGCCCCCACTGATTGCATGCACGCAGATGCCTAGCTGGTGCCCCCTAGTGAAGAATCCACCACCTGCTTAACATGAGTGAGTGAGTTAGAACCTAGGCTTCTCCAGTGTCCAAACATCTGGGTGCATCCTATCAGAGTGGCCAGTTAGGGGGTATGTACCTAGCATGGGTCACACCCCCTCACTGCCCACTCTGTTGGGATGCACTTAGATGCCTGACTGGCATCCCCTTGTGAAGAATCCATCACCTGCTAAACATGAGTGAGTGAGTTAGAACCCAGGCTCTTCATTTAACTAAGCATTTGGGTGACACCTATCAGTGTGAACAGTTAGGAGGTGTGGCCTATGCTATCTACACACCTTCTAACTGCCCACTCTGTTGGGATGCTGTCAGATGCCTAGCTGGCGCCCTCTTGTAAAGAATCTACCACCTGCTAAACATGAGGGAGTGAGTTAGAACCTAGGCTTCTTATTTATTTAGTCATTCCAACAGATTGGGCAGTTAGGGGGTGTGGCCTATGCTTTGAACACACCCACAGCTCTTTTTTTCTGAGGAGTTGATCAATTCTAAGGATTGCAACTTTTGTGGTTCTGCTTTTCTGTTATTTGTGATTTAAACCTTGAATATAAAAAACTCATTGAACCTAAATGGTACATCGTGATGTACCTTCGTCTTGCCCACCCATACCTCAGAGCTTTTAGACCCTACAGCTGCTCTCTAAAGGCTTTCCACCGGGACAAGTGTCCGGATTGGGAAAAAAACCTGCACGCTGTTCAATATTTCAGAGCTACACGCTGAGACAAATATAGGCTACTTGGCGGGTTGGAGGAAGGAGAAGGTGCTGACCAGGGGAGAACTCACTATACGGCAGGAGGAGGTTTAGGAACCATCAGTTGCATCAGAGCTGTAAGAGCGATGCCTTTAAAACTGACAAGGAAAAGAGGTCGATATTGATCGCGCTTTCGAGCGCTGCTGATTCTCCCAGGGACGGTTCGGTGACACACTTACACACTTGGCTTTGGCTGTGAAGTCATGCAGAGAGTGCCTACATGAGAACGAGAGCAGATTTTGGCAGCGCTGAATAATAATCTATAATAATTCAGCCCATATGATATTACTGTAGTGCTGTTTTATTATATACTACAGTATGCAATGTTTTATATGATTTCTATAGGATTCCTATAAGAATATCACAGTAAATGATGGAACACAACCTACTCTATGTGATATCGCAGAGTTATTATATGTTATTATATATATATTATGCTATGTAAACACCTTTTATGTGGTTAAATGTTGTACGTACAGCCCATATATCTCATTTGCATATGGATGTCCAGTTTAGCAAGGCCCACTTAGGACGCAGGAGCGTTTCAGCCCAGACCGCCTTTTAAATGAAGCAGCCAATCAGGTTGAAATCAGACAGCCAATGGGAGAGTGTTTCGCTCTACAGGCTGTAAGCTAGCCACGCTGACATATACACTCATTGACTGTATATATAATAAATATGATATATACACTCATTTACTATATACACGGTATATATGACACATACATTTATAGACTGTATATATGATGTATATGATATATATTCATTGACTGCATGTGTAATATATATGTGATATATACACTTATAGACTGTATATGACATTAATGATGTATACAATATGATATATGCGCTAATTGACGTGATGTGATGTGTATATATATATATATATATATATATATATATATATATATATATATATACTCATATGACACAGACTCATTAACTGTATATGTGAGATATATGGTATATACTTACTGACTGTATATGCACAATATATGTATATGACATACACACTCACTGACTGCATACATGATGTAAATGATATACATTCGCATTACATACATCATGATATATACACTAATTCACAGTATATGTGATTTATGTGACATATACACTCATTGACTGTATATAACTGCAATTTCCACCTGGGATCAATAAAGCATTTCTGATTCTGATCTGATTCTGTATATATGAGACATATGGTATATACTTACTGACTGTATATGCAATATATATGTATATGACACACACTCACTGACTGCATATGTGAAGTAAATGATATATGCTCTCATTATATACTTCATGATATAACTAATTGACAGTATAGGTGATGTATGTGACATATACACTCATTGACTGTATATATAATTTATATTATATAAGCTTCATACACTCATTAACTGTATATATGAGATATATCGTATATACTTACTGACTGTATATGCAGTATACATGTATATGACACACACTCACTGACTGCATATATGATGTAAATGATATACGCTGTCATTATACTTCATATGCTGTACGCACTAATTGATATCTCTGACATCAACACTCACTGACTGTATATATAATATATATTATATACGCCTCATACATATGACATATGATATATGCACTAATTGTGTACATGTGATGTATATGATGTGACTATATATGTGTGACTACAGCTACATCACAGAGAAAACACAGCACACATAACAAACATAGATGAGTATACGACCACAGCAGTATCACAGAGCGCGCTGTGACTCAGACTGGATACAGAGACAGCGACGGTCTGAATTCACTACAATATTCCTGCAGGAATCCTGGAGGATTACTACGGATCTTTTTCATACCGGATTATGAGCTCATTCTAGGGATGCGCTGATATGAGAACGCTGGGTCGATATCTGATATATCTCAGTGATGTTGAGTGCAGAGGAATATGAATAAATCTATACTAATACTACTGGAGTGACTCAATATAGAGCATTACTATTACTGAGCAATATCACAGTTTATATAATTTATATAATGTGAGAACATAAGCATTCACAGTATAATATAACCACCATACACTATATCTTCACCTACCTGTGTACAGGTACTCTGTAACACTACTCTTATCTATTGTTTAATTATATAATATACACATTTCTATTAGTCCGTTTATCATGAAACTCTCACCCAGTGTAAACAGCAGCAAAAATGGATATAAATATCAGAAATCATATAATAATATATATAAAATAATATATAACATATACAGCTAAAATATAAGATTGCCATATTTTCCTGATATATCCCGACACCTGATCAGTTGGAACCCAGTGATAATAACCAGTAGTGCTATATTTTATAAATGATAGTATTTTTAATATGTGTATATACTGTGTTGCAGTTAAACTGGACTAATGTTGGTGTCTTTATATTAAAATATGTATTTGGTCATTTGGGTGACCGTTGGATTTCGGCATGTACAGACCATATACACCATATGTTCAGAACAACATACTGTATAAAATGTATAACAATGTATATAGAAAATATAGGACCAAAAAAAAAAAAAAAAAAAAAAAAATATATATATATATATATATATACATATATATATATACATATATATATATATATATATATATATATATATATATATATATATATATATATATAGTTTATTCCCAGCTTATAATAACCTCAGCCCATTAGTACATACTGTTTACTACATGCCAGCGTGGAGTCCACTGAATATATATATACAGCCCTAATAAAATACATAATAAAAAGAATATCTTCGCATATATATATATATATATATATATATATATATATATATATATATATATATATATATATATAGTATATTCCCAGCTTATAACAACCCCAGCCCATTAGTACATACTGTTTACTACATGCCAGCGTGGAGTCCACTGAAAAGCAAGCATAGAGAAGCAGCAATACAGCCCACCTTTAACAGTAGTGTACTTTCTGGAGGCTCGTGCTCGGTCCGGTGGTCTGCTTCTCGATCAGACGGCCACTCATTGAATTCCACAGCTGACCGAGGGCGGAAGGGCAGTGGAGAAAAGCATCCTGAGCGCTTCCAGGCGTCGGTGGCTCCAGCAGGAGAAGAGAACCAGCCCAGCAGTGCAAAGAGGCTGAGGGGAGTCGAGACCACTGTCCACCACCACTCGCTGCTGAGAGAGAGAGAGAGAGAGAGAGAGAGAGAGGGAAGAGAGGGGCGTGCTTTCCCTTAGTGGATGCAAATGAGATCCTCAAAAACAGCCCCCCCCCCTCTCTTCACCACCCTCCACCCAACATACACTGCCCACTAGACATCATCCTCTTCCACTTTGCTACTGTTTAAGGTGGTGCGAAGAGGATGGGGTTGGGGGGGGAGGGGTAGCAAGGGGGGGGGGGGCATGCAGAGTGGCCATCTGACATGAATGGAGTGAAGAAAGAAAGAAAAAGAACGAGGGAAAAAGATAAAAGTGGGTGCTCGTTGGAATTCTCCGTTCCACCTTAAATGGCGCAG
The DNA here is from genome assembly GCA_021613375.1 of Megaleporinus macrocephalus. NCBI lineage: Eukaryota > Metazoa > Chordata > Actinopteri > Characiformes > Anostomidae > Megaleporinus > Megaleporinus macrocephalus. The sequence goes on from CM038705.1 coordinate 2,621,406, forward strand.
CAGTTACATTCAGGCGCCTGAGGCGCCTGAATGTAACTGCTGCGCCATTTAAGGTGGAACGGAGAATTCGAATTATTTTTTTTATTATTACTTTTTTTTTAGCATTTCACGTTAATAACTCCCATTAAAGGGCCTAATCGCACGAGGCCGATGAATGAATGAGTGCACGCACGCACGCAGCCTCACGTTGTGGCACGAAGAAAACATGCGCGCGCCCAGACTGACATGGACGGATTAGAGCAACACAATGGCAATGGAAATGGAGCGCGCGTGAGAGAGAGAGGGAGAGGGAGAGGGAGGGAGGGGTGGTGGTGGTGGTGGTGCTGGGGAGGGGGCACGAACGTGGGAGAGTCGGAGATGGAGAGTGGGGGAGGGGGGGGGGATAAGAGAAAGAGAGAGTCTCTTATATGTGAAGCTATCTGGGAGAGGAGAAAAAGGGGCGGGGCGGGGGGAGGGGGGGGGGGGTGGATGGAGGAGAAGGAGAAAATGCTATTAGGTATGCAAGACTTGCACGGCTCGCGCGCACGAGCAGAAATGGGCCTGTGCGTGCAGCCGTGCTAGGGCTATGTGGCTATGCTAAGGCTAGTATGTGGATTCATGCAGGTTCCTTGCAACCAGCCGTGCATGCGACAGTGCTGCACAAGCTTTATCGCAGTAGTGGCTCCTGCGAGGACTTTCAAAAGTAGTGGTCTTTAAGGTGGTCTTTAACCGGAAAGGTGGTCGTTAAGCTGCAGCGGCTGGAAGAAAATTAATTAATGGTTAGTTGTTATATATTGTGGCATGGCTGCAACCAGTAATGGTGATATTGGTCCCAGTTTACACACAAAGTCTGGGTACAGTCCAGTAGAGTCCCTGAGGCGAATAGGGGGCAAGGCCAGGGTAGCCAGGGTTACAGTGTCCACTGCAACCAGTAAGGTGGACGCGATATTGGTCCCAGTTTACTCACAAAGTCTGGGTAGAGTCCGAGTAGAGTCCCTGAGGCGCGCAGGGGGTAGGCCCCCTTGCAGTTGCTGCATAGGCGGGGTTACTGTGTCCACTGCAACCAGTAACGGGGACGTGATATTGGTCCCAGTTTACACACAAATTCTGGGTACAGTCCGAGTAGAGTCCCTGAGGCGTGTGGGGTTAGCCCCACTTCCAGTCACTGCATAGCCGGGATTACAGTGTCCATTGCAACCAGTAATGGGGACGCATCATTGGTCCCAGTTTACACACAAAGTCTGAGTAGAGTCCGAGTAGAGTCCCTGAGGCGTGTGGGGGTTAGCCCCACTTCCAGTCGCTGCATAGCTGGGGTTACAGTGTCCACTGCAAACAAGTAACGGGGACGAGATATTGGTCCCAGTTTACTCACAAAGTCTGGCTAGAGTCTGAGTAGAGTCCCTGAGGCGCGCAGGGGGTAGGCCCCCTTGCAGTCGCTGCATAGCTGCATACTGTGTCCACTGGAACCAGTAATGGGGACGCCTCATTGGTCCCAGTTTACACAGAAAGTCTGGGTAGAATCCAAGTAGAGTCCCTGAGGCGTGTGGGGGTTAGCCCCACTTCCAGTGGCTGCATAGCCGGGGTTACAGTGGCCATTGCAACCAGTAATGGGGACACAACGTTGGTCCCAGTTTACACACAAAGTCTGAGTAGAGTCCGAGTAGAGTCTCTGAGGCGCATAGGGGGCAAGGCCAGAGTAGCCAGGGTTACAGTGTCCACTGCAACCAGTAATAGGGACGCGATATTGCCGTAATATGACATAATTATGCAAAAGTATTTTATTTTGTATAAGATAATGTCATAAAAACGTTGTAATTATGAGTATCTCATTTTTTATGAGAAAATACTTTGTAAAAATGACATAATATATCATAACTACAAGAAAGTATCTTGTTTTTATAAGAAAATATGTCATAAAAATGCCCCCCGTCCTAATTATGAGTACCTTGTTTTTATGAAAAAATGTCGTAACAAATATAAATGTTGAATTTAAGAGAAAATAATTTACTTTTTATAAGATAATACGTTGTAACTATGAGTATCTCACTTTTATGAGAAAATGGATTGTAAAAACGACATAATATACCACAATTACACGAAAGTATTTTGTTTTTATGGGAAAATATGCCATAAAAATGGCAAATGTCATAATTAAGAGTATCTCTCATAAAAACTACATCATATATCAGAAATACAAGAAAGTATCTTGTTTTTATGAAAAACTATGTGGTAAAAACAACATATGTCATAATTTTGAGAAAGTGTTTTACTTTGTATAAGATAATGTGTTGTAAAAACGTGTTGTAATTAAGAGTATCTCATTTTTATGAGAAAATACATTGTAAAAACAACATATCATAACTACAAGAAAGTTGTTTGTTTTTATGGGAAAATATATAATAAAAATGGCCCCCGTCGTAATTATCTTGTTTTTATAAAAAAAAATATGGCGTAAAAAAATATAAATGTATTTAAGACAAAATAATTATTTTTTTATTAGATAATACGTTGTAACTTTGAGTATCTTACTTTTATGAGAAAATACATTGTAAAAACAACATATCATAACTACAAGAAAGTTGTTTGTTTTTATGGGAAAATATGTCATAAAAATCGTAATTGAGTATATCGTTTTTATAAAAAAAATATGGCGTAAAAAATATAAATGTTGTATTTAAGAGAAAATAATTATTTTTTATAAGATAATAAGTTGTAACTATGAGTATCTCACTTTTATGAGAAAATACATAGTAAAACGACATAATATACCTCAATTACAAGAGATGATCATGTTTTTATGAGAAAATATGTCACAAAAACAACACGTCATAATTATGAGAAAACAATTTACTTTATTTTGGAAATAAAAAAATTGGTGGACTTCTCCATTAATCTGCAAGCACAAGACCTTTCATGCTATAAATGTGTGTGTAAATTCTTGCTGCCTCTTTGCGGAACCCCTGCAGAAGATCACGGAGCAGCATTTCTATGATTTACAGACAAACACAGACTCACAAACAGCAGAGACTTCAATGTTTTTCCAAATTTATTGCACATCCACTGAGTCCCACGTCCAAACGCTTCCAAAAGCGTCCGATTACTTTCGTTACTGGTCAATAATTCAGAGCTTTGACCACAAAAACATTTAAAAACACATAGTGCATTATTGATTCAGGCGCCGTCCACCCTGACCGCGTCCACTGCCATAGGAGATCGGACACGTCTGACCGTCCGTATAAAATTGCACTCATTATTAAAAATAAGAAATGGAAATATAGTGTAAACAATCATGAGATGCTGAAATCATCTGAGCTCAGAAGCCTGTGAGCTCCTGGTCCAACGTCTACACTCTTTAATGCACTGTTACTGTTTACCTACTTCATCTAATATACTGGGAAGAAAATTAAGGTATTGATGTGTACATTTATGGCACATGTGATCAAATGAGGCCAAAAACTATTGAATTTTTTGATTAAAAACAATACAAATTAAACAGACTTCCTGTCATGTGACCAGCGATGCGTCTGCATACGACTGTATAGGTTAATGAACTACGGGTCAGTTGAAGGCACGTTACTATGAAGGGAGGTAGTTCTACGTAGACACCTCCCCCCAGACCCAACCCCGCCCTTCTAAATTAGCCCTCAGGATGGTGGAGTATGGCTGCCAAGCAGAATAAAACGCAAACCCCTCGGCATCTCGCTATCACGAGAAAATATTTTATATAAACAACGTATGTCATATCTACAAGAGAGAATCTCGTTTTTAGTGAGAAAATATGTCAAAAAAAATAAATAGTATATCGGAATTAAAAGAGACAATATGTTGTGAGATGACTTAATTTGTTAACTCGTTTTTTAAAGAAAATACATTGAAAAAATGACATTAAATCATAATTACAAGAAAGTGTTTTGTTTTTATGAGTAACTATGTCGTAAAAATGATATATGTCATAATTACAGGAGAAGTATCTCATTTTTATGGAAACATCATAAAAATTACATATATCATAATTACAAAAAAGTATCTCGTTTTTTTAGAAAATATGTTGTTAAAACAAAATAATATATCGTAATTACAAGAAAGAGAAAATATGTTGTTAAAACGACATAATCTGTTGTAATTATGAGTATCTCGTTTTTATGAGAAAATACATTGAAAAAACGACATATTAGATCATAATTACAAGAAAGTGTTTTGTTTTTATTTATGAGTAACTGTCGTAAAAAATGATATATGTCATAATTACAGGAAAAGTATCTAATTTTTATGGAAACGTCATAGAAACGACATATAATTACAAGAAAGTATCTCGTTTTTATGAGAAAATATGTTGTTAAAACGACTTAATTTGTCATTATGAGTATCTCGTTTTTTTATTAGAAATAGGTTGTCAAAATAACATGTCATTATGACAAGAAAGCCTTGTTTTTATGAGAAAATATATAAAAAAAAAGCTTGTGATTATTAGTATCTTGTTTTTATAAAAAAAAGTCCTAAAAATGACATAATATATCATAATTATGAGAAAGGATTTTGCTTTTTATGAGAAAATATCTCTTAAAAATGACTTAATTTGTTGTAATTATAAGTATCTTGTTTTTATGACAATGGCTTTTTTTAAAACGACATATTCCCATAATTAACAAGAAAGTATCTAATTTTTAAGAGAAAATATGTCCTAAAAACAATATATATTGTTTTTGTAAGAAAATAAGTTGAAAAAACAACATATGTCATAATTACAAGCATAATTATGAGAAAATGTGTTTTATGTGAAAATGACTTAATTGGTCATTGTGAGTATCTTGTTTTTATTAGAAATAGGTTGTAAAAATGACATCATATATCATAATGACAAGAAAGTCTTTTTATGAGAATATTTCATATAAATGATATATCATAATTATGAGAAAGTATTTAGCTTTTTATGAGAAAATATCTTGTGAAAAAGGACTTAAGTTTAGGAGTACCTTGTTTTTATTAGAAATAGGTCGTAAAAACGATGTCATATTTAATGTGTTATGACAAGAAAGTCTTATAGTATTATATGTCATAATTACAAGAAAGTATTTCGTTACTATGACGTAATATTTTATAATTCTAGGGAAATGATCTCGTTTCGTTAGAAAAAACAACATGTCTTTTGTTACTATGAGTTAATATGTCATAAAAACGGCACATTGTAATTATGAATATCTGTTTTATGAGAAAATAAGTCATAAAAACAAAATAATATGTCGTAGAATTACTAGAAAGTACCCACTTTTATGAGATAATATACTAATACTAATGCTATTACTGCTGTAGTACTGTGGGCTGGCAAATAGACTAGAAGCTGACTCGACTCAGTGACTCAGTTTATTATTTTAATCTAATTTACTTCATGTTTGGAAACAAAAGCCCGTATAGACTGAGCTACTGGTTTCATCTATTTATTACCGGTTACATGCTCCATCCATTGGTCAGCACGGCGTAGATCCGCTGACCCATGAGCAGTGCCTCACCACCCAAATGAGTAGTAGTACTATTAACTATACTAGTTACAGGTGTTCACACTTGATTCTGCCTGGCAGCAATACGTCGCCGTACTCCACCGAGTAAACTCGGTACCTGCTTCTGTTTTTTTGGTACCACCTCGGTCGAGGTTCCAGGCGAGCTGAGCTGATACCAGAAGGTGCTGGATCTTTTTCTCTGAGCCCTGATGGACTTACACAGGGGGCACCTGTACGGCACACACCACCTGATAGAAGCCGTTGTCCGTTTTTGGTGCGCCGTTGACGCAAAGATACAACTTGTCCACCTCCAGCTTGCCGAAGTTGATGTCTTTGGCCAGCTTGATGGCCCCCACATCCTCGAACATCCTCTCGGCCTCCGGCCCCTCCACCTTGGCCAGCGTGAGGTGGTAGCTGGGGCATTTGGAGTGGCGGTGGAGCCAGCCTTTCTCTCGGAAGGCCTCCTGGAGCGGGGTGTTGAGGCTCTGGACGTCCGAGAGCGGCTGCGGTGGAACGAAAAGGACCTTCCCGTTGAAGTGCTTCAGCTTGGCCGGGAAAGTGACGGAGATCGCCGGCTTGTAGAAGTCTTTCACCACCGAGCGGAGGAGCTCGGCCGCAGCCTGAACCTCCGCCGGGCTCGGGAGAACCAGGAGGGACAGAGTGACGTGCAGGGTGGACGGGTTGACCCAGAATTCCTCCGACTGGGGCAGGTGGGTCAGGATCTTCCTCTGGATGCGCTGGACAGCCATGAGGGCCGCCGGGGAGTCCACGCGGAAGCATACGAAATGCGTGGGCTTGCGAGATGGCCTGCTGGGACGTGGTTCCTGAGGGACGGGCTGAGTCTGCTCCACCTCCTCCTCCTTCTCTTCCTCCTCCATCTCCCAGTCTTTCCCTTCTTCCTCCTGTACAACCTGTTCGTCCCTCGGAGAGACTGACAGCGCCGCTGCCTCTTCGGCCAGCCTGGCGTCTCCGAAGTCCTCAGCCTTGAGTCCGTGTGAATCACAGTGTGCTGCTCCGTCAGGCTCCGAGCTCTCCTGCCCGTTAGTCCTGGTTTGGGATTCGTCCGGGTCGCTGGCTGTAACAGGGGTGCCGTTCTCTGTGTTCTCTGTTATTTTATTAATAATACAAACGCAAACAAAGGAGACGTTAGGGATTAATATTACACGACATTATGTCATCAAATCACACACTGAACGTCCACTTCATACCGAGATGATCAGATAGAGTGGACCGAGTTACATAACAATAATAAATTATATAATAATCAAACAATCAAGTCACTGAAAGTGGAGAAATAGTTCAGATGCTCTTTATGGCAGTGGTGGTGATGGTGTTTACAGTGGTGGTGATGGTGTTTACAGTGGTGGTGGTGATGTTTACAGTGGTGGTGATGGTGTTTACAGTGGTGGTGATGGTGTTTACAGTGGTGGTGATGATATTTACAGTGGTGGTGATGGTGTTTACAGTGGTGGTGATGGTGTTTACAGTGGTGGTGATGATATTTACAGTGGTGGTGATGGTGTTTACAGTGGTGGTGATGGTGTTTACAGTGGTGGTGATGATATTTACAGTGGTGGTGATGGTGTTTACAGTGGTGGTGATGGTGTTTACAGTGGTGGTGATGATATTTACAGTGGTGGTGATGGTGTTTACAGTGGTGGTGATGGTGTTTGCAGTGGTGGTGATGATGGTGGTTACAGTGGTGGTGATGATGTTTACAGTGGTGGTGATGGTGTTTACAGTGGTGGTGATGGTGTTTGCAGTGGTGGTGATGATGGTGGTTACAGTGGTGGTGATGATGTTTACAGTGGTGGTGGTGGTGATGGCGTGTACAGTGGTGGTGGTGGTGATGTTTACAGTGGTGGTGGTGATGGTGTTTACAGTGGTGGTGATGATGTTTACAGTGGTGGTGGTGATGGTGTTTACAGTGGTGGTGATGATGTCTACAGTAGTGGTGATGGTGTTTACAGTGGTGGTGATGGTGTTTACAGTGGTGGTGGTGATGTTTACAGTGGTGGTGGTGTTGGTGTTTACAGTGGTGGTGATGGTGTTTACAGTGGTGGTGATGATATTTACAGTGGTGGTGATGGTGTTTACAGTGGTGGTGATGGTGTTTACAGTGGTGGTGATGATATTTACAGTGGTGGTGATGGTGTTTACAGTGGTGGTGATGGTGTTTACAGTGGTGGTGATGATATTTACAGTGGTGGTGATGGTGTTTACAGTGGTGGTGGTGATGGTGGTTACAGTGGTGGTGGTGATGTTTACAGTGGTGGTGGTGATGGTGTTTACAGTGGTGGTGGTGTTTACAGTGGTGGTGATGATGTTTACAGTGATGTTTACAGTGGTGGTGATGGTGTTAACAGTGGTGGTGATGATGTTTACAGGGGTGGTGATGATGTTTACAGTGGTGGTGATGGTGTTAACAGTGGTGATGATGATGTTTACAGTGGTGATGATGATGTTTACAGTGGTGGTGATGGTGTTTACAGTGGTGGTGATGGTGTTTACAGTGGTGGTAGTGATGGTGTTTACAGTGGTGGTGATGGTGTTAACAGTGGTGATAATGATGTTTACAGTGGTGATGATGATGTTTACAGTGGTGGTGATGATGTTTACAGTGGTGGTGATGGTGTTAACAGTGGTGATGATGATGTTTACAGTGGTGATGATGATGTTTACAGTGGTGGTGATGGTGTTTACAGTGGTGGTGATGGTGTTTACAGTGGTGGTGATGGTGTATACAGTGGTGGTGATGTTTACAGTGGTGGTGGTGATGTTTACAGTGGTGGTGATGGTGTTTACTGTGGTGGTGATGGTGTTTACTGTGGTGGTGATGTTGTTTACAGTGCTAAGCTCACACTAAACTAATAATAAGCCGTACACTGGCACTGCACAACAACGCAGAACTCAGTGGGTCCCAGTCATTTTCAGTGGGCTGCACCTCTCAGTGATAACGGCTTATCTTCCAGACCCCCAACCTCAGAATAAACTGAACAAGTCTTCACCCTCAACCTCCCGATCAAAAGGGGGCACCACTGTCTGTCCCGTGGATCCGAACACGCGGTCAGTGCGGCTGTCTCTGTCCCACACGCGCTGCCCTCTGTAGCTGAAGTACTGGATCCTGTGACGGGGGATAGTCAGCTCCTCCGAGTAATCACAGTCACATACCTGAAAAAAAAACAACACACAATTTATTTACTATAATAAATATTACTATTTATAATATTCTCCTTCTATCTCAGCTCCACTGACCATACAGGACCTCCACTCACTGACCACTGTATCAGCTCCACTGACCATACAGGACCTCCACTCACTGTCCACTGTATCAGCTCCACTGACCATACAGGACCTCCACTCACTGTCCACTGTATCAGCTCCACTGACCATACAGGACCTCCACTCACTGTCCACTGTATCAGCTCCACTGACCATACAGGACCTCCTCTCACTGTCCACTGTATCAGCTCCACTGACCATACAGGACCTACACTCACAGACTGTAGTTCATCTAATTCTCTGTATACTTTATATCGTCCACCAACCAAAACTATCCAGACAGCAGTGTCCTGTGGGCGGCGTCCTGTGTCCACTGATGAAGAACTAGAGGAACACAAACTGTGCAGCAGCAGATGATCTACTGTCTCTGACTTTACATCTACAAGGTGGACCAGCAAGTAGTAGGAGTGTCTAATAGAGTGGACAGTGTTTAAACACTCCAGCAGCAGCACTCACTAACACACCAGTGCTGAGAATGACCCACCTCCATAATGATACCTGCTCTGTGGGGGTCCTGACCATTGAAGAACAGGGTAACAAAGTATACCATCAGGTATAACCCTTACCTGAGTGTCCCAGGAGAAATCGGAGAAGGGGCGCTCTAGGACCCCCAGAAACCGGTCCAGGTGTCCCACCACGAAGTCCTCCGGGTCCACGGTGGAGTCCCACAGGATGCGGGAGATGACGTCGTCGGCCGTGCGCATGCGGGGCTTCTTCTCCGACTCTGGGGTGAAGAGGGAGGACAGAGGAGAGGACGAGAGTGGATGAGACTTGAAGGCCATTAATAAGATCTCAGATAAAAAGATGCTGATACTAACCCCACCCCCACCCCCCAAACACCCCCCACAGTTACCTTTCTCCTTCTCAGCTCGTCCAGACTTTTTCCTGGTCTTCTGGCTTTTGCTGCCTCTCTCTTCCGGTTTCGAGGCGACTTCCCCGGACGTGCTGCCGCCATACGCAGGAAACAGAAGACCCTCATCTCATCATCATGTAGGAATTTCATATTTAAGTTTAACTCTGGATTAAATTCTAGTCTTTATCTGATCAATAAGTGTATGTTCACCAGTAAGAACAGCAGATCTGATTAGAACAGATGTAAATAATCAGACATACAATACAAAGTAACATGAATATGTTATTGTGAGAGAAGTAGATCAGATCTTGATCCAGTTTGAAGAACAAAGTTAGGTTCCAGATTTCTCCTGGACGCCCCAGACATTGTATGAATGTGTTCAGTTCCTTCAGCAGCAAATCTTGATTTAGCTTAATGAAGTACTGAGCAGTTAAAGCAGGTATTAGATGAGAACTGTATTTACACATTATTTATTTATTTACAACTAAACATTACCTTTACACATCATTTATTTATTTATTTATTTATTTATTTATTTATTTATTTATTTATTTATAACTAAACATTACATTTACACATTATTTATTTATTTACAACTGAACATTACATTTACACATTATTTATTTATTTATTTATTTATTTATAACTAAACATTTCATTTACACATTATTTATTTATTTACAACTGAACATTACATTTACACATTATTTATTTTATTTACATTACATTTACACATTATTTATTTTATTTACATTACATTTACACATTATTTATTTACAACTGAACTTTAAATAAATAAATAATGTGTAAACGTATTTATTTATTTATTTATTTATAACATTTATTTAAACATTTCATTTACACATGGTTTATTTATTTATAACTAAACATTAGATTTACACATTATTTATTTATTTACAACTAAATATTACCTTTACACATAATTTATTTATTTTTTTTATTTATTTGTTTTTTTTATTTATTTATAACTAAACATTTACATTTACATTTACACATGATTTATTTATTTATAACTAAACCTTACATTTACACATTATTTATTTATTCACAACTAAACATTACATTTACACATTATTTATTTATTTACAACTAAACATTACATTTACACTTTATTTATTTACAACTAAACATTACATTTACACATTATTTATTTATTTATTTATAACTAAACATTACATTTACACATTATTTATTTATTTACAACAAAACATTTCATTTACACATTATTTACTTATTACTAAACATTACATTTACACATTGTTTATTTATTTATTTATTTATTACTAAACATTACATTTACACATTATTTATTTATTTACAACTAAACATTACATTTACACATTATTTATTTACAACTAAACATTACATTTACACATTATTTATTCATTTATTTATAACTAAACATTACATTTTCACATTATTTATGTATTTATTTATTTATAACTAAACATTACATTTACAAATTATTTATTTATAACTAAACATTACATTTACACGTTATTTATTCATTTACTTATAACTAAACATTACATTTACACATTATTTGTTTATAACTAAACATTACATTTACAAATTATTTATTTATTTATTTACAACTAAACATTACATTTACACATTATTTATTTATTTACAACTAAACATTACATTTACACTTTATTTATTTACAACTAAACATTACATTTACACATTATTTATTTATTTATTTACAACTAAACATTACATTTACACATTATTTATTTATTTATTTATAACTAAACATTACATTTACACATTAATTATTTATTTACAACAAAACATTTCATTTACACATTATTTATTTATTACTAAACATTACATTTAGTCATTGTTTATTTATTTATTTATTACTAAACATTACATTTACACATTATTTATTTATTTACAACTAAACATTACATTTACACATTATTTATTTACAACTAAACATTACATTTACACATTATTTATTCATTTATTTATAACTAAACATTACATTTTCACATTATTTATGTATTTATTTATTTATAACTAAACATTACATTTACAAATTATTTATTTATAACTAAACATTACATTTACACGTTATTTATTCATTTACTTATAACTAAACATTACATTTACACATTATTTGTTTATAACTAAACATTACATTTACAAATTATTCATTTATTTATAACTAAACATTACACTTACACATTATTTATTTATAACTAAACATTACATTTACACATTATTTATTTATTTATTTATAACTAAACATTACATTTACACATTATTTGTTTATAACTAAACATTACATTTACAAATTATTCATTTATTTATAACTAAACATTACACTTACACATTATTTATTTATAACTAAACATTACATTTACACATTATTTATTTACTTATAACTAAACATTACATTTACACATTATTTATTTACTTATAACTAAACATTACATTTACACATTATTTATGTATTTATTTATAACTAAACATTACATTTACACATTATTTATTCATAACTAAACATTACATTTACACACTATGTATTTATTATAACTAAACATTACATTTACACATTATTTATTCATAACTAAACATTACATTTACACACTATGTATTTATTTATAACTAAACATTACATTTACACATTATTTATTTATAACTAAACATTACAGTTACTCATTATTTATTTATTCATGTGCAGCTTGTACTAGCTGTTAACTAGCTTTAGTAAATTTGTGGCCTAGCTAGCTTTTTCTTAAAAAAGTGAAACTTGTCATTACTGCAACACGTCATTACCTATCATTACACATAACCTGTTGAGATGGTAATGACATTTGTTGATGGTAATGACAGGTTTTCAATTTCACCATCAGTATCTTTTAAATTATGTAGAAATTAAATAGAATTAAGTCTAACAGAGTGATTTCATAATGAAATTCATGATTCTAATGCATTACTTTATAAAACTAAGAGCCCGCAATTGAAGAATCACCCATATATATATATATATATAACATGCACAAATTTTCAAATATACAATGTTTCTAACATGTAAGTCTGAGGCAGATACACAGATAGAGGCTCAACAGCAGATACTCTCAGACTGTTCAGGCGGGGGTCCCTCTGGACACCGTACAGCAGGAAACTCTGCCATCTGCTGTCCGAAACCTCTCCAGTCCACTCCACTGGGAGAAACCCACACTGCTGTTACCACAGTTACCCAGCCGCCCCACCCTCAGAGAGACTTACACACCTGTGGGAGAGCCTACACCTCTCTCCGAAGTGACATCGGCCCACCAGGAAGAACTTGCAGACTTCCGGTTGATTTAAAGCAGCGTCTGAAACAGAGAGAAACAGCTCGTCCTCACAAACCACATCATCTACACCTTCAGTTCAGCACTGAGTCTACGTCCCAACATTCCCATCAAACTCCATATACACGTCCTCTATAGACAACAAACATATATATATATATATATATATATATGTGTGTGTGTGTGTCTGTGTCTGTGTGATTATATATATATATATATATATATATATGTATACAGTATCGATACACAGACTCCTGGCAGACAGTGAATCAGTGTATGTTGTGTTTAAACCTCTGACCACTAGATGGCAGTGTTGTAATCCATTTTCAGCTCCACTCCAACATTAACAAGCAGCACAAGGGCGCAGTGCTATTGTTAACATTGATAAACCTGTTCATATAGTGGTGTGTTTTAATAGCAAAATTAAAAAAAACGTCTCCATTTTTTTCATGTTTCTGTATGATTTGAACAGGACACCTGCAAGAGCTTCATGATGAACAGACCAATAGGAATGCTCCAAAATCACCTGGAATAAGACCTCTTTACATTACCGTACACTGAACATAAGGAAGGTTTTTGTTCTCTCCTGTAAACTCACTGTTTTACAGAAAGTCGGAATAGCGATGATGTTGATTAACACAAAATAGCATAACTTTCCAAATATACAAGGTTCCTAACAGTAGTATAAGTTATGATATACACAGATATGCACACTTTTCCACATATACACATATATAGACATATAAACAGACACAGACTATAGAGCAGAAGGTGTTAAAGAGGTCAGTCTGTATGTGCTGGACTGAAGTACCAGTGAGGAGCAGAGCGAGCCTGTAGGTGTGTATGTATGTAAACTGTATGCAAACACTGTTCAAGTCAAATTCAAGGTTTAAATATGATTTTAGTTCACAGTTTCAACTCGACCGAACTCGTCTGTATGAAAGACGTGGGTGTGTCTTGACAAGCTGCACTTTAATCTCTCCTTTAACCTTTAATCCTGTTTCAGTCCACCTTAAACGTATGATTCATTCCACGAAACACAAACAACTTCAGAGTTTCTGGCGTCTTCAGAGGAGCTTACACTGCAGCAGCTACAACAAAGGCCGACACGCCCATCAGCGGCGATCAGGACCTCTGATCTTTGAAACATGATCTCTGGTTACAAAGCAGACTCGTTTTAAAACACTGTAGCAACAAATAAAACTGTTTTAAGCCCTGCAGTGCAACTAATATCAACTTAAATCACTAGAAACTACAAGTATCTTCCAAACTTCTGGGTAGTTCAGACCTTAAGATGTTGGGAAACTCACAGTGGTGGTGAATGGAACCAGACATCCACAAACTTTTTATAGTACAAAGTCGTTCAGAGTGGTTTCATAAGGAGTCTAAATGGTTTACAGTGAGGGTGAATGGAACCAGACGTCCACCTTTAAAAAGGTCCCTCACATAAAGTATATATATATATGTATTGTAAATATACATAGTACATATTGTATATATCTTTATATTAAATGGTTATAAATACACTGTCTGACACTGTCTAACATTTTGGTGGACCTCCCCTTTAAAAGCAACACAGCTGGAGTACCATTCATGACTAATCAAACTACAAAACACACAGAGCAACTTTCATAAATAAATAAATAAATAAACTAATTAATTAATTAATTAATTAATTAAATAAAAGTCCTTTTTAATCATTTGAAGCCACAAATTATGCATACAGTGGTCTCGTTTTCTGAAATAACACATATTAGCTATACAGAAATTTTATATATTTATATTAACACCATATAACTAGCTGGTGAGCAACCTCTATTACAATGTTATTACAACCACTGGGATGTCATAATAAAAGTGTGAGGCAATACCTGCTTGTGCTTCAGGCTCTCCAGTGAGGGATCTCCCTGATGTTTCTTCTCCAGTACAAGCCATGCCAGATGATGTAATCAGGGGAAACCACAGATCTAGAACCAAATAAGCTAGAACCAAATAAGTTTTAATGACTTGTAAAGCAGAAGTAAGAGTTCTCTCAGGCCTCTCAGGCGCCAGAATGTAACTGCTGCCCATTTAAGGTGGAACGGAAAGTTCGAACCACAAGGGCTAAGTGAAATAACTGAATAGTATAACTTCTAAATTAGCTTAAAACACTTAGTTCTTTAGAAAAACATAACAATAACACACGTATCGCACTCGAAAGTTATAAAAACAACCTAGCTCACCTCAACGAACTGGAAGCAATGAGGAAGTTAGCGTTGGGCAGCTCGCTTAGCTGTGATCTCCTGAGGGATAGTTCACCATGACATCACCTTGGACACCACGTGTTTAAAATAAGTGACTCATAACTTGTCATTGTCATCTTAGTCATACTGGGTGGAGGAGAACATCTTTAAAGGTTTTACGAGGCTATGAAACGTTGTAAAGCTAATAATACCAGCCAGTGGGTATTATATGTGTATAGAGAAAACAAAAATATGTAAAGAAAATCCGATTTTCTTCTATTAACGCACAGATAAACCAAGAATACAGATTAAAACGAATATATAAGATTATATTATACGGACAAAATAATAAAAATCACAATGTATTTAAAAAAAAGGAGAGCTTTTATTTTGTAGTTCATTTACTGAGCGGACTGTGTACCGGAAGAGCGCTCCGCCGGCGCCGTTGCGGAATGGGATTTGTAGTTTTTTCCCTAAACTCACGTTTCGAAGGATTATTCGATTAATTTAAAGAGTTCAACTACTGCCTTACGCTACCACACTGCGAGAAAAGTAAATATCGAGCAAATAAAGATGGAGATTGTGTTTTTCCAGCGTTGAAATGAACGCTATGCGGCTTTGTTTATTTCTGTCTCGTCGACAACGTCACGCTGTTATGGAGAGAGCGCGTGATTCTCCGTCACGTGACTGAGGAAGCGGAATGGAGTGTATAGAAAGGAGGGTTTTTTCGGTGTAAACGTTAATAAACTTTAGCGAACAGGCTTATAACAGAGGGCGGGACGGAGTGAGGTGTAGGTGGACCGGGGAGGTATTACGGTTGCCGTGGTTGTGAGATGGCTTTGTTACCGTGTAAGTCGTATTTAGTTGTGAGCTGATCTCGTCACCGGGTTGCTTCTCTGACACTGAGGGCTGTGAATAACTCGAATAAAGGTAAGCAAGACGTAAGTACACTCTATTAAAACCTCCTCCTTGTATTTACACTTACTGTCCATTTTCACAGCATGTTTTAAACACTGTCCACTCTATTAGACACTCCTACTACTTGCTGGTCCACCTTGTAGATGTAGAGTCAGAGACAGTAGCTCATCTGCTGCTGCACAGTTTGTGTTCCTCTAGTCCTTCATCAGTGGACACAGGACACTGCTGTCCGGATAGTTTTGGTTGGTGGACGATTCTCAGTCCAGCAGTGACACTGAGGAGGTGTTTAAAGGGGATCTGTTATGCTCATCGATAATATTTGTATGTTTGGGTTCTGCTCAGGTACATTTAACTACTTCAGTTATCTCTCAACTCTGTTAGAGCTCCTGTGTCTTTAAGCTCCGCCTCCTGATGAGCCCAGTGTGCTCTGATTGGTCAGCTCGCCCACTAATTAATCAACTGCCAGAGCAGAGAGCAGAGTGGTCAGTTCTTACTGGCTTAGCTCTGTGTGTGTTGTGAAGGGGAGCCAAGCTCACCGGTAGGCGAAAAGTGAGGACTGTGTTGCGAGGTGACATCATCTTGTAACAGAGGAAAGGGCTTTAACTAACTGGTCACTTTATTAGAAACACCCACCTTGTACTTCCACTTGTTGGCCGATTTATTAGAAACGCCAACCTTGAGTTTCCACTAATGGCCACTATATTAGAAACACCCACATGGTGCTTCTACTATCTGGCCACTATATTAGAAACACCCACCTTGTACTAATACTAACTGGCCACTTTATTAGAAACACCCACATTGTGCTTCTACTATCTGGCCACTATATTAGAAACACCCACCTTGTACTTCCACTAACTGGCCACTATATTAGAAACAACCACCTTGTACTTCCACTAACTGGCCACTATATTAGAAACACCCACATTGTACTTCCACTAACTGGCCATTATATTAAAACATCCACCTTGTACTTCCACTAATTGGCCAATTTATTAGAAACACCCACCTTGAGTTTCCAGTAATGGCCACTTTATTAGAAACACCCACCTTGTACTTCCACTAACAGGCCACTATATTAGAAACAACCACCTTGTACTTCCACTAACTGGCCACTATATTAGAAACACCCACCTTGTGCTTCCACTAACTGGCCACTTTATTAGAAACACCCACCTTGAGTTTCCAGTAATGGCCACTTTATTAGAAACACCCACCTTGTACTTCCACTAACTGGCCACTTTATTAGAAACAACCACCTTGTACTTCCACTAACTGGCCACTATATTACAAACACCCACTGTGTACTTCCACTAACTGGCCACTTTATTAGAAACACCCACCTTGTACTTACACAAGCAGGTCACTTTATTGGAAACACCCACCTTGTACTTCTGCTAACTGGCCACTTTATTGGAAACACCCACCTTGTACTTCCACTAACTGGCCACTATATTAGTAACACCCACATTGTACTTCCACTAGCTGGCCACTATATTAGAAACACTCACCTTGTACTTCTGCTAGCTGGCCACTATATTAGAAACACTCCCCTTGTTCTTCACTGTATTGCTGTACGGTTGTAGACTAGCTCCTGTGTTCACTTCAGACTGATCTGTTTTCAGATGAACGCTTTAGTGGCTCTTTGTCACTTCTGTGAGCTACACGGGCCTCGGACCCTGTTCTGTACCGAAGCCGTCCACCCTCCGTCCCCGTCGACCCCGCAGGCCGGCTCCGCTCTGCTGGGTGACCGTGAAGGAGAGCGAGAGGGAGAGGGACTGACCATGAGGGCCAACAGCTCCGCCACACAGAGAGCTGACATGTGTGAGGTGAGCGGCTGTAAACAGTGAGTTTACAGTAAATAGTTTTAGCTTAAAGGGGAAATCCACAGATTTTTCAAAATTTCTGCATGATATAGTGTTCAGAGTGAGTTTGCTGTGAAATGGGTAGGATGTTGTTTGGGTTGTGGTGATGGTGTTTACAGTGGTGGTAGTGGTGTTTACAGTGGTGGTGATGGTGTTTACAGTGGTGGTGATGGTGTTTACAGTGGTGATGATGATGTTTCCAGTGGTGGTAGTGGTGTTTACAGTGGTGGTGATGATGTTTACAGTGGTGGTGATGGTGTTTACAGTGGTGGTGATGGTGTTTACAGTGGTGATGATGATGTTTCCAGTGGTGGTAGTGGTGTTTACAGTGGTGGTGATGATGTTTACAGTGGTGGTGATGGTGTTTACAGTGGTGATGATGATGTTTCCAGTGGTGGTAGTGGTGTTTACAGTGGTGGTGATGATGTTTACAGTGGTGTTTACAGTGGTGATGATGATGTTTCCAGTGGTGGTAGTGGTGTTTACAGTGGTGATGATGGTGTTTACAGTGGTGGTGATGGTGTTTACAGTGGTGATGATGATGTTTCCAGTGGTGGTGATGGTGTTTACAGTGGTGGTGATGGTGTTTACAGTGGTGATGATGGTGTTTACAGTGGTGATGATGGTGTTTCCAGTGGTGGTGATGGTGTTTACAGTGGTGGGGATGATGTTTACAGTGGTGGTGATGTTTACAGTGGTGGTGATGGTGTTTACAGTGGTGATGGTGTTTACAGTGGTGGTGATGGTGTTTACAGTGGTGATGATGGTGTTTACAGTGGTGGTGATGGTGTTTACAGTGGTGGTGATGGTGTTTACAGTGGTGGTGATGTTTACAGTGGTGGTGATGGTGTTTACAGTGGTGATGGTGTTTACAGTGGTGGTGATGGTGTTTACAGTGGTGGTGATGGTGTTTACAGTGGTGATGGTGTTTACAGTGGTGGTGATGGTGTTTACAGTGGTGGTGATGGTGTTTACAGTGGTGGTGATGGTGTTTACAGTGGTGATGATGATGTTTCCAGTGGTGGTGATGGTGTTTACAGTGGTGATGATGGTGTTTACAGTGGTGATGATGGTGTTTCCAGTGGTGGTGATGGTGTTTACAGTGGTGGGGATGATGTTTACAGTGGTGGTGATGTTTACAGTGGTGGTGATGGTGTTTACAGTGGTGATGGTGTTTACAGTGGTGGTGATGGTGTTTACAGTGGTGATGATGGTGTTTACAGTGGTGGTGATGGTGTTTACAGTGGTGATGGTGTTTACAGTGGTGGTGATGGTGTTTACAGTGGTGATGGTGTTTACAGTGGTGGTGATGGTGTTTACAGTGGTGGTGATGTTTACAGTGGTGGTGATGGTGTTTACAGTGGTGGTGATGGTGTTTACAGTGGTGGTGATGGTGTTTACAGTGGTGGTGATGGTGTTTACAGTGGTGGTGATGATGTTTACTCACCAGTGAAGCTACACGTGTCTTCTGAGTTTATCTGGATGTTGATGGTAAAATGTGGAAGATCTGAAAATACTAGGTTTTCTTTGGGGACTATTTGAACCTCACAGCGTCCTGCATGTATCCCTCCACCATGAATGGAGTTTAAGACTAAGATCTTCTCTAAACTATCATAAACAGCGTCTCAGAATCAGACAGTGTATTTATAACTATTTACTCTCTCTCTCTCTCTCTCTCTCTCTCTCTCTCTCTCTCTCTCTCTCTCTTTCTCTCTCTCTCTCTCTCTCTCAGGGCTGTCGCTCTCTCCCTGCGTCTCATCCTGGTTTCGTCAGTGTGGACTCTGAGACTGGAATCCGTTTCCTCAGCCACCAGCACCCGCGGCAGCCTCAGCTCTTCAGCGTGGTGCGGCAGGCGTGTGTACGCAGCCTCAGCTGTGAGGTAAGACAGCCCTAATCAGAATCATCCTCGCATCCCCTAGTAGCTGCCCTGTGGTGGTCCTGTGGGGGTCCTGATCATTGAAGAACAGAGTAATAAAGTATACAGAGAATCAGATGAACTACAGTCTGTAAGTGGAGCTCCTGTATGGTCAGTGGAGCTGATACAGTGGTCAGTGAGTGGAGCTCCTGTATGATCAGTGGAGCTGATACAGTGGACAGTGAGTGGAGGTCCTGTATGGTCAGTGGAGCTGATACAGTGGACAGTGAGTGTAGCTCCTGTATGGTCAGTGGAGCTGATACAGTGGACAGTGAGTGGAGGTCCTGTATGGTCAGTGGAGCTGATACAGTGGACAGTGAGTGGAGGTCCTGTATGGTCAGTGGAGCTGATACAGTGGACAGTGAGTGGAGGTCCTGTATGGTCAGTGGAGCTGATACAGTGGACAGTGAGTGGAGGTCCTGTATGGTCAGTGGAGCTGATACAGTGGACAGTGAGTGGAGATATAAGTAGGTGGTATCAATGTTATGGCTGACTGGTATATATATATAATACACATAGCCTGTGCTATGTATGAGGTCTGAATCAGGTCTCCCTCTGTGTACAGGTGTGTCCAGGTAGAGAGGGTCCCATCTTCTTCGGGGACGAACAGCATGGCTTTGTGTTCTCCCACACGTTCTTCATCAAAGACAGCCTGGCGAGAGGATTCCAGCGCTGGTACAGTATCGTGATGGTGGCCATGGACAGGATTTACCTCATAAACTCCTGGCCCTTCCTGCTGCGCCACCTTAAACTCACCATCCAGAGCCTCCAGAGCACTGCACTGAAGGTACTACTCTACAGCTCCCAGTGACACAACAGCCATATCGCCCCCTACGCTTCCTGTAGTGTATTACAGTCTGTCAGAACCACCGTCGCCCCCTACGCTTCCTGTAGTGTATTACAGTCTGTCAGAACCACCGTCGCCCCCTACGCTTCCTGTAGAGTATTACAGTCTGTCAGAACCACCGTCGCCCCCTACGCTTCTTGTAGTGTATTACAGTCTGTCAGAACCACCGTCGCCCCCTACGCTTCCTGTAGTGTATTACAGTCTGTCAGAACGACCGTCGCCCCCTACGCTTCCTGTAGTGTATTACAGTCCGTCAGAACGACCGTCGCCCCCTACGCTTCCTGTAGTGTATTACAGTCTGTCAGAACCACCGTCGCCCCCTACGCTTCCTGTAGTGTATTACAGTCTGTCAGAACCACCGTCGCCCCCTACGCTTCCTGTAGTGTATTACAGCCTGTCAGAACCACCGTCGCCCCCTACGCTTCCTGTAGTGTATTACAGTCCGTCAGAACGACCGTCGCCCCCTACGCTTCCTGTAGTGTATTACAGTCTGTCAGAACCACCGTCGCCCCCTACGCTTCCTGTAGTGTATTACAGTCTTTCAGAACCACCGTCGCCCCCTACGCTTCCTGTAGTGTATTACAGTCTTTCAGAACCACCGTCGCCCCCTACGCTTCCTGTAGTGTATTACAGTCTGTCAGAATGACCGTCGCCCCCTACACTTCCTGTAGAGTATTACAGTCTGTCAGAACCACCGTCGCCCCCTACACTTCCTGTAGTGTATTACAGTCTGTCAGAACCACCGTCGCCCCCTACACTTCCTGTAGTGTATTACAGTCTGTCAGAACCACCGTCGCCCCCTACACTTCCTGTAGTGTATTACAGTCTGTCAGAACCACCGTCGCCCCCTACGCTTCCTGTAGTGTATTACAGTCTGTCAGAACCACCGTCGCCCCCTACGCTTCCTGTAGTGTATTACAGTCTTTCAGAACCACCGTCGCCCCCTACGCTTCCTGTAGTGTATTACAGTCTGTCAGAACGACCGTCGCCCCCTACGCTTCCTGTAGTGTATTACAGTCTTGACTGAGTGGATCTCTCTTTGTGGTCTGCAGGTGTTTGACAGCGAGCAGGGCGTGTGTCCTCAGAGGGCTGTTCGTATGAACAGCGCGTTCTCTCCTGCAGTCTTTCCTCACCAGCGCAGCGGGAACGCCGCCCGCTCTCTGCCCTCCCTCACTCAGCACCCCAACCTGTGGGCCAGCCTGCACGCCTCCTTCAGCTGGTACGGCATGTACACACACACACACACACACACACAGAAACCTACTGTACTCTTATTGAAATGATATGTTATTCAGTTATTATACTAAAGTCTCCATAAACACACTCGCTGGCCAGCTGTAGGTCAGTCTGTAGATCAGTAGTGGACTGTTGGAGATCATGGTTTGAACATCATAACGTTTTTATTCACACACCGTCATAGTTTCCGTTTGATAGCTGTGGTTATTTCCATAATCGGCTCGGGAGAGCTGGCTGACGCCGTGTTCTCCGTGTTTGCTGTTCTTCGTCATGTTTGTTCGGGGCATTTCTGGAAGCCTGGTGTTTTTTGGCTGCATGTTTATTTAAATTGAAAACGAAAGTCTCGCTGTACTTGCAGAGCACGCCCGGATTAAACCACTTAGACTGGAGACTAGAGATGGGCCGCGATCGGCCGATAGCCGATACCGATCGAGGGCGGGGCTGTGTGCCACAACAGGGCTACATATTATTAGCGCAAGCAAGTCATGAAACCTAGTCTAAACTGGTTTATTAACATTTTTAACGAGCTCATATGAAACAGTATAATATTTTAACTAAATTAGAAGTTGGTCTATGTGGGAGTAAACCGCTTGATAAGCTCCGGAAGATTCACATCTGAAAAGTATCTCTACTAGGAACAGCAGAGCGTGGATCCAGGTGGAACATTAAGCAGCAGAATGAACGTCTTCTACAGTCGAGAAGAGCTGCTTATCTAGAACTATAAACTCAATCACTCTGGCTGTGGTTCTTTAGCTCTCTGGCTGTTTCTGCTGCTGTTCTGTTGGTACCGGTCAGATCTGCTCTGTAGGTGTTCTGGGTTATTAGTTTGTGTTAGCTGTGTGTTCTAGCTCTGCTGTTACTGATACTCACTGTGTTCAGCTGTGTGGTGTCTCTGAAGTGTGTATCAGATTAGTGTGTTAAATGTATTTGTATTGGTTGCCGTGAGAGACGCTGATGTTACTAATTGTACTGATGTTATAAACTGTCCTGGATGAGTCTGAGTCACATACGGTAACAAACTGCCAGACGGACGATGTTTTCTTTCCTCACATGCGGTGAACACTTAAACTGTTCTCGTGAGGCCGCTGCTTTAGTCAGTCTGTATAAAATGAAAGGGTGTGTATTTCCACCTAGTGGTTTAGATAGGAACTGCAGGGAGCTGGCCGGAGGGCTCCTCTTTCTGGATGAAACGATAGCAGTAAATACAGAAGTTAGGCTCATTTGTTTAACGCCATCGATCGTCTCTCGGGATCGGCTGGAGAAACATCGTCCGATCACATATTTAGATTAAAAATCGTCCGATACCGATACATGGCCGATCGATCTTTTCATCTCTGCTGGAGACAGAATGAAGGAGTTACTGCAGCTGACACTGTATCTCAAATCTAATCCAATCAAATGTTTCTTTGTCACATGTATAGTCGTATTCAGTACAGCTAACATGTCTAATCTGCTACCCGCTCACAGCAAACAATAGATGATATATAGATTGAATATATACCCCAGCAAGTAACGAGTGAGGGGGGGGGCTCTTTTTAGGCTATGCCCCGAACAAGCCCAGCATCTTGAGAGCTACCATATTGGATTTAGGGCAAGTTCTTCCCAATGGAAAGTGGTTGTGTAGCAGATCAAAGACCACCAGGATTGGTGTTGAGCTGCACCTTCAGATCTGTGTTCAGGTCCAGGAACATGTTGTTCAATGTGGTTGTTGTTGTAACTTTTTGTGTTGATAACGTTTGAACCACAAGAGATATTACAAATCTGATTGGATCATTTCTGAAACAGTTCTGGTTTTCTTTGATCTGCTACACGACCCAACATGACTTATGGTGACTTGCAAGATGGAGGCCATGTTGGGCACATAGGCCCCCCACTCATTAAGGGCAAAATTAATCACAAACACATGTATTCTGTTTTGAATGAACCATTAGTACAATATATACGTTAATGTGTATATATATATATATATATATATATATATATATATATATATATATATATATATATCTCTGTGAGGTGATCCTGGATGTAGTCCACATCTTTAACCCTAACATGGGTTAAACTTGACCCGCATTCATTTCCTATGTTACTGTATGTACTGCTGAGTATGTCTATGGTAAATCTATTGAAATCAGTTTATTTCATTATCTAGTGTTCATTAGAAATCTTGTTTTTGATCTTAAATCATTATTTTAATTCTTATTTATTTACTTCTTGAACTAAAACAGTGTTTGTAAATATGTTCCCAACTGCAAATGTTTACAAATGTTAACAATTCCTATCAAACTCCATAGTGAACACACATAGGTTAATTCTGAACCATGTTGTGTGTTTGGTTAGAAGGCAGTGATACAAACATTATAATTTTTTAAAATCAATATATTTATTAGTTATTTATCCCATTGCAATATAGTGACATATGAGGATCTCTGTACAAATCAATAATAATTTAATTCTGGGTATTTTTCCATTCCATAGAAATTGTCCAATTATTTTATTCAACTGTTCAAATCAGGGTTTGAAAGAGATTAGAATTTTGGTAAGCCGTTCATTTTAATGCAATTTACTCGACCAATCAAAGAAATGTGTAGGGGTTTCACAAACATGATTTTTATTAATAAAGTAAATAATAAAACTAAAACCAGGATTTGTGATGATCAGAAGCAAGTAAACTGAGGAATTCATGAAAGTTTAAATGATGAAATAAATTAAATGTTCAAATTTAGGAGATTTTAGTAAGCCTAACTATCGTACAAACACACCCAACCTCTCCATGACACAATGACAGGGGACCAAAATCAGTGTGTTCTTTATTGAATATTATTCTAATTGTTTCCAAACATCAATACAGACTATCAGATCAAAGCCAATAATATTAATAACAACAATGTAAATACTAGAGACGCACCGGTAGGGGCTGGTGCCGCTATCCAATATTTTTCATGTGCATATCTGCTGATGCTGATACATAAACGTTTATAAAACTACAGGAATCTAACTTTTATTAATAAAAAAAATAATAACTATTATTATTAGATTTAATGCAGGAAAATGAATAGCAGGCAGATGTTATGTACACTCTGCTCTTCCAGACTACAACAAATACATAATAAAATATTGTGACTAATTGATCTTCTAGGATCTAAACTGGTTATGTTTATCCCGCAGGTTGCTGAAGGCGTGCGGGAGCCGACTCACTGAGAAGCTGCTAGAAGGAGCTCCTACTGAAGATACGCTGGTTCTCATCGAACGACAAACAGGTGAAAAGATCTCTGGTGTTCTGGAACGGCCAGACTGGGTCAAATCTAAGGACCAATCAAGAAAATCAGTGAAAATATGACTCGCGTAGGATGAGAAATGCTTCCAACTGAAGGTGGTGATTCAAAAGCAGCAGTTTAGGAATGTTGGAACTGGTCAGTAGGTCAGTAGGTCAGTAGGTCAGCAGTTCAGTAGGTCATCAAGCAGAAGAAGACATTTTGAGATCTGGATTTTTCCCGCATAATAGCCACCACCTGGGTTACCATAGCAACCACCTAGCAACACCCTAGCAACCCCTGGAGTATTATAGCAGTCGTCCGTTAACACCCTAGCAGCCACCTGGGATGCTACACGAGCCACCCAGCAACATCTTAGCAACCACCTCGCAAACACCCTAGGAACCACTTTGTGCACTATAACAAACGTACAGCAAAACCCCAGCAACAACTGGAGACCTCATAGCAACCGGTTCGCAACAGCCGAGCTAGCAGATGGGTTACCATAGCGACCACCTAGCAACATCCTAGGAACCATTTTTGTGCACTATAACAATTGTATAACATAACCCTAGCAACCACTGGAGACCTCATAGCAACTGGTTCGCAACAGCCGAGCTACCAGCTGGGTTACCATAGCGACCACCTAGCAACATCCTAGGAACCACTTTGTGCACTATAACAATCGTATAACATAACCCTAGCAACCACTGGAGACCTCATAGCAACCAGTTCGCAACAGCCGAGCTAGCAGATGGATTACCATAGCGACCACCCAGCAACATTCTAGCAAGCCCCTGGGGTACCATAACAACCATTTAGCAACACCCTGGATACGACTTTAGACACTATAGCAACCACAAAACAAAATCCTAGCAACCACCAAAGACCACATAGCAACACGCTAGCAATTTGACATTTCATCGACCTGGAACGCCACAGCAACCATCTGTCAGCACCCTAGCAACCACCTGGGGTGTCATAGCAACCACCGAATAACCCACTGCAGTACTATAGCAAGCATCCATGAGCACCCTAGCAAAAACCTAGGATGCTTCAAGACCAGCCCAGCAACATTTTAGCAACCACCAGAAATGCCATAGCAACTAACTGGAGCACCCTAGCAACCATCCAGCAACACTATTGCAACCACTTAGCAACACCGTGGCAACCACCTGAGATAGCAACTGGTTAGCGACATGTTAGCCAAGACCTAAACTATCACTAACCATAAGGAAACAGCCTAGCAACCACCCGGGAGCTGCCTCTGCTGCGGAGTAGCTGCTCATGTTTCAGCTGGAATGTTTCTGCTTCCAGCGTCCTGCAGGATCTGCAGCGCTTCAGGGAAAACCTGTTTGTGCAGCGCGAGCGGGTGACGGTCCGTCTGAAATTCAGTCAGGGGTGTCGTCCTGTCCCGGAACAGCAGCCAGCGGGATGAGGCGATGAATGATGGCTGACAGGGAGGCTATTTTAGCTCAGGCTGCCGATGACATTCCATCATTCCTCCGGTTCCACTCCACATCCCAACTGTTCTCTTTTCCAGATGGTGCTGAGAACATCGTACGGATGTCTAGTATATGTTCATACGGGCAGCTGTCGGGCAGTGTGCAAACATCGTGTACTACATCTATCTTCTGAAAGTGATTCACTGAAAGGAAATCTTCTGTTTGGTTCCCTGTAGAGCAAGAGGAGGAGATGAATGCGGAGGGAATTGGGAATAAGTCACAGCTCAGCCAACCAGAGAGCTCGCAGCACAGAGATTTCCTATATGACGACGGGAGAGCTGAAGAAACTCCTGGACCAAAGTTCAGGTCACTGAGGCACCTGAGGCAGGTACGTCCAGGATGGGTGGATGTTGAATTCCTTGGTTGAAGGAACTCTGGTGGAGAATGACTGAAGGTTCCTCCTTTCCTCCGACTGTCTAACAGGTTCTCGGTGCTGCAGAGTTTCGGCAGCTGGCGTGGCACGTGCTCATGGGAAACCAGGTGATCTGGAGAGGAACTGACCGAGGACTCATCCAATCAGCTTTCAATGTTCTCAAGGTCAGATATAGCTGGACCCTATTTAACCATAGCCATAATTCAGACAGTGAGACCTAAAGAGTGGGAGCCAGATGTTGCTATGAAAACCACCAGTGAACCAACCCGTGTCTTCTGAGTTTCTATGGAACTTTGTTTTGTTTTGGGTCCAAACGCGTCTCAAACAGGGGTCCCATGGGTCATGGTTTACTGGAATATCAAGGAATTTTAAAAAACAGTTATTACCACCATAGCTACCACCTGGCTACATCCTAGCAAGCCCCTAGGGGTACCATAGCAAGTATTGAGCAACACCCTGGATACCACTTTAGTCACTCTAGCAACCACTATAGCAACCATATAACAAAACTCCAGCAACCACCAAAGACTATTGCAACTGGTTAGCAACACCATAGCAATTTGATATTTCAGAAACTTGGAGCACCATAGCAAACATATGTCAGCACCCTAGCAACCACCTGGGGTATCATAGCAACCACCTAGCAACATCCTATAAACCCCTGTAATATTATGGCAATCATCCACGAGCACCCTAGCAACCACCTAATCACCTGTCAAGGAATTCCATCTCCAGTAGCGGCCAACGAAGTAATAACAGCCATTAATAATCAGTGAAAACTAGAGCTCGTTATAGGCGATCTCCAATCAGTGAACGTCAGGAAATTTATAGTTATAGAGTGGGAGTTCTGAATATGCCATCAGACAGCGCTTGAAAAAGTCTGATTACCTGTTTTGTTGATGTTCTAAATGTAAATAATTGGACACCTCCTCTACATGTTTTAATACATTTACTGTTCATATCAGAATCAGAAATACTTTATTGATCCCAGGGGGAAATTTCAGTCGTTACAGTAGCAGCCGAACTTTACACACTGAACTTTACACACTGAACTTTACACACTGAACTTTACTCACTGAACTTTACACACTGAACTTTACTCACTGAGCTTTACACTCTGAACTTTACACACTGAGCTTTACACACTGAACTTTACTCACTGAACTTTACACACTGAACTTTACACACTGAACTTTACTCACTGAACTTTACACACTGAGCTTTACACACTGAACTTTACTCACTGAACTTTACACACTAAACTTTACACACTAAACTTTACACACTGAACTTTACACACTGAACTTTACACACTGAACTTTACTCACTGAACTTTACACACTGAACTTTACTCACTGAACTTTACACATTGAACTTTACTCACTGAACTTTACTCACTGAACTTTACACACTGAACTTTACACACTAAACTTTACACACTGAACTTTACACACTGGACTTTACTCACTGAACTTTACACACTGAACTTTACTCACTGAACTTTACACACTGAACTTTACACACTGAAATTTACTCACTGAACTTTACACACTGAGCTTTACACACTGAACTTTACTCACTGAACTTTACACACTGAACTTTACACACTGAACTTTACTCACTGAACTTTACACACTGAACTGTACACACTGAACTTTACTCACTGAACTTTACACACTGAACTTTACACACTGAACTTTACACACTGAACTTTACACACTGAACTTTACTCACTGAACTTTACACACTGAACTTTACACACTGGAAGGAGGAAATACATCAGACGCAGTGCAGCTAAAGTTCTGATTTTCTGGTTGTGTTGATGTTCAGTATGTTAAGCTCTGTAAAGGATTAGAAACTGCTCACTGAAGGTGCAGGTACATCAGAACAGGTTTGTTTTTGATTCCTGGTTCTCTTTCCTTCCCATCAGGCCTTGCTCCCGGTGGGCTGTGTGCGGGTGGAAGGGTACAGCTCGCACTACGAGGAGGCGTATCGGTGTAACTTCCTGGGTCTGAGCCCTGACGTACAAATCCCAGCTCACGTCACTTCCTCAGGTACGGCACCCAAACCACAGCACACTGCTTACACTGATCACAGAGCGTCCCAGAGCGTCCCAGAGCGTCCCCGAGCATCACAGAGCATCACCGAGTATCCCAGAGCATCACCGAGCGTCCCAGAGCATCACCGAGCGTCCCAGAGCATCACCGAGCATCCTAGAGCATCACAGAGCGTCCCAGAGCATCACAGAGCGTCCCAGAGCGTCCCAGAGCATCACCGAGCGTCCCAGAGTATCACAGAGCGTCCCAGAGTATCACAGAATATCACAGAGCGTCCCAGAGTATCACAGAGCGTCCCAGAGTATCACAGAGCGTCCCAGAGCATCCCAGAGCGTCCCAGAGCATCACAGAGCGTCCCAGAGCATCACAGAGCGTCCCAGAGTATCACAGAGCGTCCCAGAGCATCACAGAGCGTCCCAGAGTATCACAGAGCGTCCCAGAGTATCACAGAGCGTCCCAGAGCATCACAGAGCGTCCCAGAGCATCACAGAGCGTCCCAGAGCATCACAGAGCGTCCCAGAGCATCACAGAATATCACAGAGCGTCCCAGAGCATCACAGAGCGTCCCAGAGCATCACAGAGCGTCCCAGAGCATCACAGAGCGTCCCAGAGTATCACAGAGCGTCCCAGAGTATCACAGAGCGTCCCAGAGCATCACAGAGCGTCCCAGAGCATCACAGAATATCACAGAGCGTCCCAGAGCGTCCCAGAGTATCACAGAGCGTCCCAGAGCATCACAGAGCGTCCCAGAGTATCACAGAGCGTCCCAGAGCATCACAGAGCGTCCCAGAGTATCACAGAGCGTCCCAGAGCATCACAGAGTATCATAGTGTCCCAAAGCGCCCCAGAGTATCCCAGAGCGTCCCAGAGTATCATAGTGTCCCAAAGCGCCCCAGAGCGTCCCAGAGCGTCCATCGTTCATTTATATTCCAGTCTAAACTCTGACCCTGCACGTTTACTGTCACAGCACATACACACACCTCCAAATTCCTGTAACATAGATAGATAGACAGACAGACAATATAGTTATACTGAGAGATTATGTATATCTGTTCTAATCAGATCTGTTCTTGCTGGTGATCAGACACTTACTGATCAGATATGTTTACACTATCAGCTGCGGGGACTCGGATGATAACTGGGCAGTGTTGAACTGTTTCTGTTTCAGAGTTCGCGGTGCTGGTGGACGTGCTGAACGTGGAGCAGAGCTTTGTACATGCTGGATGTGAGGATGATGTTCAGTCTCTGTTCCAGTTCAGCATCAGCAGCGCCAACACGCAGCCAACCGACAAAGGTGAACAGCAGCAAACACAAACCTCTCACCAGTCACATCACCCCCAGACCAACTGTTCACTCTCCAATACTCACTCCTACAGAGCACACGAGGGTGAAGCAGCTCATTCACCAGTTTTCCTGTTCCACCTTAAACAGTGCAGCAGGAGCCAGAACGTACCTGCACCTCCATTTAAGGTGGAAACAGGAGAACTGGTGAAGGAGGAGCTGAGCTGATGGTGCTGGTGGTCAGTAGGAGTGAGTATTGTATCTGATGTGTGTATCTGATGTGTAATTGCCTCCTAATCTAATCTAAATTCTCGCTGCAGGTCCGACTCTGCTGAATAAGATCGAGGTAGCGCTGACTAACGAGAACCTGTCGGTGGAGGTGGTGTCTCACTGTCTGCTCTGTCTGAAGGAGGAGTGGATGAAGTCAGTAGAACCTGAAAACCTTTATTTTTGCTGCTGGCCACTTTATTAGAAACACCAACCTTGTACTCCCATTAACTGGCCACTTTATTAGAAACACCCACCTTGTACTTCCACTAACTGGCCACTTTATTAGAAACACCCACCTTGTGCTTTCACACATTGGCCACTTTATTAGAAACACCCACGTTATGCTTCCACTAACTGGCCACTTTATTAGAAAAACCCACCTTGTTCTTCCACTAACTGGCCACTTTATTAGAAACGCCCACCTTGTGCTTCCACTAACTGGCCACTTTATTAGAAACGCCAACCTTGTACTTCCACACATTGGCCACTTTATTAGAAATACCCACCTTGTACCTCCACTAACTGGCCACTTTATTAGAAATATCCACCTTATGCTTCCACTAACTGGACACTTTATTAGAAACGCCAACCTTGTACCTCCACTATCTGGCCACTTTATTTGAAACACCCAACTTGTACTTCCACTAATTGGCCACTTTATTAGAAATACCCAACTTGTGCTTCCACTAACTGGCCACTTTATTAGAAACACCTACCGTGTACTTCCACTAACTGGCCACTTTATTGGAAACACCCACCTTGTACTTCCACTAACTGGCCACTTTATTAGAAACACCCACCTTGTACTTCCACTAACTGGCCACTTTATTAGAAACACCCACCTTGTACTTCCACTAACTGGCCACTTTATTAAGAACACCCACCTTGTGCTTCCACACATTGGCCACTTTATTAGAAACACCCACGTTATGCTTCCACTAACTGGCCACTTTATTAGAAACACCCTCCTTGTTCTTCCACTAACTGGCCACTTTATTAGAGACGCCCACCTTGTACTTCCACACATTGGCCACTTTATTAGAAATACCCACCTTGTACTTTCATTAACTGGCCACTTTATTAGAAATAGCTACCTTGTACATCCATTAACTGGCCACTTTATTAGAAATACCCACCTTGTACTTTCATTAACTGGCCACTTTATTAGAAATAGCTACCTTGTACATCCATTAACTGGCCACTTTATTAGAAATATCCACCTTGTACTTCCACTAACTGGCCACTTTATTAGAAACACCCACCTTGTACTTCCACTAACTGGCCACTTTATTAGAAACACCCACCTTGTACTTCCACTAACTGGTCACTTTATTGGAAACACCCACTTTGTGCTTCCACTAACTGGCCACTTTATTGGAAACACCCACCTTGTGCTTCCACTGACTGACCACTTTATTAGAAATGCCAACCTTGTACTTACACACATTGGCCACTATATTAGAAACACCCACCTTGTGCTTCCACTAACTGGCCACTTTATTAGAAACACCAGTTTAGTACTACTTCTGCTTTCTGACTGTACCGTGTTACTGTGGTCACTCTGTTGCAGTAAGGTGAAGGTCCTGTTCAAGTTCTCGAAGGTGGACGGCCGAGGCAGGGAAGACACCCAGAAGGTTCTGGCCCTGCTGGGGGCCACCGGCCCCGGAGAGGAGGATAACGTGCGCCTGCTGAAGTTCTGGATGACCGGACTGAGCAAAACCTACAAGAGTCACCTAATGACGGCGGTCAGGGGAGTAGAGCGGACGCTGAGCCAGTGAGAGGAAGCTGGAGGAGGAAGAGACCAGAGACCTCGTAGGTGGACCTGCTGGAGTTGCAGCTGAAGAAACAAACTCCTCCGTGTCTCAGTGGACGGCCGCGTGTGTTCAGACCTGCCGTGACGTGGACACAGTACCATGTTGTGCATATGTCTGTGAACATATTTCATTTATTTGATAACATCCTCGACAGAGAATCCACTTTGAACCACTCAGTGTGGCAAAAGTTATAGGACGTTTTATCTAATATACAGTCAAAAGTCTCAGGACA
This sequence comes from Megaleporinus macrocephalus, assembly GCA_021613375.1. NCBI lineage: Eukaryota > Metazoa > Chordata > Actinopteri > Characiformes > Anostomidae > Megaleporinus > Megaleporinus macrocephalus. The sequence continues at coordinate 2,654,130 of CM038705.1, forward strand.
GCCTTTTATTTCGGAAAGGAAAGTGACGTATCTGAATACCCCAGCAAGTAACGAGTGAGGGGGCCTATCTTTTGGCCGCCATACTGGATCAAGGGAAGTTTTTCCAATGGGAAGTCGGTCATGTAGCAGATCAAGGAAGACAAGAATTGTCCCTTTCCTTTCTGAAATAAACAGATGTCCTAAGACTTTTGACCCACCCTGTATTAAAGCTGCACTGTATAATGGGGATTTGGGGTTTTGGAGCCCCTTCTGGTGGAAAGGTGTAATTGCACACAACACTGAACGCTCCATTGAAAGGATGAACGCTCCCTCTGATCGTTTCCAGAGAATTCAAAGAGAACTCAGTCAAAACTTGGCGAAGGACATGTTTTCTGAGGGTGTGTTGGATTATCTAGTACTGTCATCATCATCATCATCATCATCATCATATCTTCATCAGTGTCATGTTGACAGTGATGAGATATAAAACCGTATCATGTCAGCAAACTCAGAAACTCAGCAAATACTCAGAAATTGTGCACTAACATTTGTGGCCTGCTGTTTGTAGAAGATTTAATAACTTATTTTCACTTATTCTTCAGTTTTGGCGCCAACCAACTATAAAGGAATGCGAAGAAAAATCAAGCAATTGGCAACAAACTATAAAAATGAAAAGCAGTAACTGCTAACCGGTTGTTGTTTACAGGTGTGGGCGATGCCCTCTGGAGAACTGACATAAACTCTCTTTGTTTCACACTCGTTTCTGTTTTAACTCGTTGCTGTCAGTAACAGTCTTTGGCTGCAATCAATAAAATACTGAGTAAAATTTCTGCTTGTGCAAAAGTATCAGCCACTCATTGTGTATCAGCTGAAATTTGTTTATCTGGCACTAGAAGGCGCCATCGAGCAAGTTCAAAATGAATGGGTTCCAATCAGCTCTAAGTAGCAGTTATGCTACCCAGTCAGCATTCGGTAGAAGTAATACTAACCAATCAGCTCTCAGTAGCAGTAATGCTACCCAATCAGCTCTCAGTAGCAGTAATGCTACCCAATAAGCTCTCAGTAGCAGTAATGCTACCCAATCAGCTCTCAGTAGCAGTGATGCTAACCAGTCAGAACTCATGAGCTGTAATGCTAACCAATCAGAACTCATGAGCTGTATTGCTAACCAATCAGTACTCAGTAGCAGCAATAATTTCCAATCAGCACTCAGTGGTAACAATGCCAACCAATCTGTACTCAGTATTCAGAACCACTCAGAACCAATCAGTGCTCAGTAGCAATAATGCCAACTGATCAGTACACAACAGAAATACTGCTAGTAAATAAACTTTATACTCAGTACTAACTCAGTACTAACTCATAATTAACTCAGTAATAACTCAGTACTAACTCAATAATAACTCAGTATGAACTCAGTAACAACTAAAAATGAACTCACTAATAACTCAGTACTAACTCAGTACTAACTCAGTAGTAACTCAGTAATAACTCAGTATTAACTCAGTAATAACTCAGTAATAACTCAGTACTAACTCAGTAGTAACTCAATAATAACTCAGTATTAACTCAGTAACAACTAAAAATGAACTCACTAATAACTCAGTAATAACTCAGTACTAACTCAGTAATAACTCAATAATAACTCAGTATGAACTCAGTAACAACTAAAAATGAACTCACTAATAACTCAGTAATAACTCAGTACTAACTCAGTAATAACTCAGTACTAACTCAGTAATAACTCAATAATAACTCAGTATGAACTCAGTAACAACTAAAAATAAACTCACTAATAACTCAGTAATAACTCAGTACTAACTCAGTAATAACTCAGTAATAACTCAATAATAACTCAGTATGAACTCAGTAACAACTAAAAATAAACTCACTAATAACTCAGTAATAACTCAGTACTAACTCAGTAATAACTCAGTAATAACTCAATAATAACTCAGTATGAACTCAGTAACAACTAAAAATAAACTCACTAATAACTCAGTACCAACTCAGTATTAACTCAGTAATTACTCAGTACTAACTCAAATAACTCAGTATTAACTCAGTATTAACTCAGTATTAACTCAGTAATAACTCAGTAATAACTCAGTATTAACTCAGTAATTACTCAGTATTAACTCAGTATTAACTCAGTAACGAGCTGCTGCATTACCCTTCCCCTCATTTCTCGAGAACTTTTGGACCCAGACCAGAACATTCCTGACCGCCTCGCTCCCAGAGCCGTCACAGCATTACTATAACAGCGTAGCAGCGTGCCAGGAATCTCCCACAGACACGCTCAAACTAACGTACACACACGTCCTTCACTCACACACTTCACTCACACACTTCACTCACACTCTTCACTCACACACTTCACTCACACTCTTCACTCAGCATCACATGCACAGCACGAGTAGCACTCCTCCGCAGGACGGCTGCTTGCCAGCGAACTGAAAGCAGGCTGTGAGGGTGCTCATATATAGGCTGACCTTCATAAATAAGCAGGGAGAAGCTCTATAGTATGGGCCCTTTAACAACATGCTCTCTGCTCATTCAAAGGTTATGTGTAAAAGTGTTGACGATTGTGACATCACAAAGCCAGTGAACAGAAAACGGGCTGAGGTTGTTGTGATGTCACAAAGCCAGTGGATTCAAAACAGGCCATTAATTTACAGATATGGGCTGAACAAAAAAAAACAAGCAAGAAAAAATCATGACATGGACCCTTTAAGCATAACATGTACATGATCCCTTAAAACAGGTAGAGCAGCTAGATGGTTATGTGTAAAAGTGTTGGTGGTTGTGATGTCACAGTGCCAATGAACTAAAACCAGGCCGTGAGAAAGTAGAAAGGAGAAAGTCTACAAGATAGGCCCTTTAATAACAATATGTAAATGATCTCTGCTCTGGTTGGCTGACTTGTATCGTGTCTCATTCAAAGACAGGCTGACTAGATAGTTGTGATGTCACAAAGCAAATGGGTTCAAACTAAGCCTAAAGTTTACAGACAGGGGCTGAACTCAAAAACAGGCAAGAATAAAAATCATGATATGGGCCCTTTAAGAACAGCATGTACATGACCCCATATGACAGATATCCTGACTAGAAGGTTATGTGTGAAAGTGTTGGCAGTTGTGATGTCACAAAACCAATGGACTCAAAGTGGGCCTTCAAAACAAGCAAGGAAAAATCATGATATGGGCCCTTTAAGCCCAACATGTACAAGATCCCATACGACAGATATCCTGACTAGACGGCTATGTGTAAAAGTGTTGGCAGTTGTGATGTCACAAAACCAATGGACTCAAAGTGGGCCTTTAGATTTTCAGACATAGGCCTTCAAAACAAGCAAGGAAAAATCATGATATGGGCCCTTTAAGCACAACATCTACATGACCCTATATGACAGATAGGCTGTTTTGATGGATATGTGTAAAAGTGTCAGCGGTTGTGATGTCACAAAGAAATTGATTCATAACTGGCCTTCAAGTTTACAGATATGGGCTGAACTAAAAAAACATGATTTGGGCCCTTTAATCCCAACATGCACATAATCCTCTATGACAGATATCCTGACTAGACGGCTATGTGTAAAAGTGTTGGCGGTTGTGATGTCACAAAACCAGTGGACTCAAAGTGGGCCTTTAGATTTTCAGACATAGGCCTTCAAAACAAGCAAGGAAAAATCATGATATGGGCCCTTTAAGCCCAACTTGTACATGACCCCATATGACAGATATCCTGACTAGAAGGTTATGTGTGAAAGTGTTGGTGGTTGTGATGTCACAAAACCAATGGACTCAAAGTGGGCCTTTAGATTTTCAGACATAGACATTTAAAGCAAGCAAGGAAAAATCATGATATGGGCCCTTTAAGCCCAACATGTACAAGATCCCATACGACAGCTAGGCTGTTTTGATGGATATGTGTAAAAGTGTCAGCGGTTGTGATGTCACAAAGAAATTGATTCATAACTGGCCTTCAAGTTTACAGATATGGGCGGAACTAAAAAACCATGATTTGGGCCCTTTAATCCCAACATGCACATAATCCTCTATGACAGATATCCTGACTAGACGGCTATGTGTAAAAGTGTTGGCAGTTGTGATGTCACAAAACCAATGGACTCAAAGTGGGCCTTTAGATTTTCAGACATAGGCCTTCAAAACAAGCAAGGAAAAATCATGATATGGGCCCTTTAAGCACAACATCTACATGACCCTATATGACAGATAGGCTGTTTTGATGGATATGTGTAAAAGTGTCGGCGGTTGTGATGTCACAAAGAAATTGATTCATAACTGGCCTTCAAGTTTACAGATATGGGCTGAACTAAAAAAACATGATTTGGGCCCTTTAATCCCAACATGCACATAATCCTCTATGACAGATATCCTGACTAGACGGCTATGTGTAAAAGTGTTGGCGGTTGTGATGTCACAAAACCAGTGGACTCAAAGTGGGCCTTTAGATTTTCAGACATAGGCCTTCAAAACAAGCAAGGAAAAATCATGATATGGGCCCTTTAAACACAACATCTACATGATCCCATATGACATATCCTGACTAGACGGCTATGTGTGAAAGTGTTGGTGGTTGTGATGTCACAAAACCAATGGACTCAAAGTGGGCCTTTACATTTTCAGACATAGGCCTTCAAAACAAGCAAGGAAAAATCATGATATGGGCCCTTTAAACACAACATCTACATGATCCCATATGACATATCCTGACTAGACGGCTATGTGTGAAAGTGTTGGTGGTTGTGATGTCACAAAACCAATGGACTCAAAGTGGGCCTTTACATTTTCAGACATAGGCCTTCAAAACAAGCAAGGAAAAATCATGATATGGGCCCTTTAAGCACAACATGTACATGATCCTCTATGACAGATATCCTGACTAGACTGGTATGTGTAAAAGGGTCGTCGGCGGTGACGTCACAACGAACGCCAACGCACTGAACGGGGTCGCTCGTGAGTGGGTTAAACTGGCCTCGCCGTGGAAATTCTACGATATGGGCCCTTTAAGTGACGGGCCGGCGCATGACTGGAGGCTGTGTCACCAAAGTGGGTCACTTTCGGACGGAGCACATGACTTAGCAGAACCGCATCTGTTCTGAATCTCGGGGGCGAGACCGAACAGCCGAGAGCCCGGAGTGACTAAGCAGCTCATCAGGGGAGAGAGACGGAGACGCTCCGGAGGAAGGAGGAGGGGCTGGAGCACAGGGCCAAAGTACATGCCTAAGCCTGCGCGGGGCCTTCCACTCTCTCTCTCTCTCTCTCTCTCTCTCTCTGTGTGTGCTCCTTTCAGTGAAAGCTGAAAAGAAGGGAGGAGGAGGAGGAGGAGGAGGAGGGGAGGTGTTGCTCTCTAATGAGAGGTGGAGCGCGGTGAAGGAGGGGGTTTTGGAGGTCTGGGTTAGCAGCAGCAGCAGCAGCAGCAGCAGGGACTTTCACTTTCAGGCTGAGAGCTGCTGCCTGTTAGCCTAGCTGAGAGGGAGAGAGAGAGAGAGAGAGAGAGAGCGAGCGGGGGGCTACCCTAAGCGGGGGGCGAGGACAACAACAACAGAAAAAGGGGGGACAGAGTGGAAAGGGAAAGGGAAAACGAAAGGCTGGGAGTGGGAATATCTTAAAACGAGCTTCTGGAAAGTACCGGAGGGTCAACAACCCGAGAGTGCTGGAGCTGCGGTGGGACAGCAGCGAGAGGAACATGGGGAGGAACAGAAGCCACACGGGCCGGTAGAAGCATGACACCCACAGGTAACCGGGCTCGACCCTCGTCCTTCTGCTCCTTTTTTGCGGGGGGGGGGGGGGGGGGGGGGGGGGGGGGGCGCACTGGAGTTTAAACTGCGCCAGCGTCTCTGTCTAACTCTCCGTTCCACCTTAAATGCCGCAGCTCGCGCGCTCACGCCTGTAAGTGCGCTGCGTTTAAGGTGGAAGTGAAGTTGTTCTAAAACTCTTTGTTTGTTTGTTTGTGTTTCAGTATTACTGCTGCTGTCAATAGTCACTGTCCGAGGAAGAGGCTGTAACGATCTGGACAAAGGGACGGTCAGGAATTTGCAGGACACCATCAGCAATGAGACCACCACTGGATTTGTGAGTTAATCACTCTTAGGTGGCTTTTAGGTGGTCCTGTCGCAGCACATAGGGTCCCCCACAGATCTTAAAAAATATTCTCTAGAGTCTCTAATCCGTGTGTTGTTGGCAACCCTTTGAATTTAGAACTATTTGTTTGCACCCTTGGCATTTAACCCATCCGTGCATGCAGTGCGCACACACATACACTAGGGGGCAGTGAGCACACCCGCCTGGACCGGTGAACAGCCCTAGCCACAGTACCCGGCTGCTGAAGGGACTCTAGCTAGCTCACAAGACCACACTCTGCTCCCGTATCTAATAGAGGCTGTGTCCCAAACCTTAGTAAGTGTCTAAGTAGGCTGTCTAGGTAGCAGCTGTGTAAGTATCAGTGTTCTCTCCTCATCTCTCCTCATAAAACAGATTACTGAGACGCTCTAGTTAGAGAGAGACTGCGTCACGGCTTGTTCCCCCCACTGCAGCACGCCACCGGTGGTTTAGCTGGTTGCTAAGATACCGGCCGGCATCCAAAACAATAGCCCGAGGCTTAAAAATCATTATTATGACCACGTCCTACTTACATAGGTGGCAGTGTTCTGGTCTGGGGACTGTTTTCATGTCATTGTCTGGACCCACCTGTCCATGTGGAAGACACTGATTGTCCTCTCTGGGGTGGATGGGATCTTCCAGCAAGACAATGCGACACATCACACGACTAGAAATGTCCCACACTGGTTGGAAGAGCCAGACTTCCAAGAACTACCCTGGACTCCCCAGACTTGAACGCAGTTGAGCATCTGTGGGCCCACCTGGATGGTGGTGTTGTCTCTATGGTTCCTCCTCCACGCTCCCTCCAGCAGCTGTGGGATGCACTGCAGTCAGCATGATACCTCCAGATGCCTGTGACCTCCTACCAGGACCTTACTGAGTCTCCCATTCTGTCTAGCTAACAGGGGTCACTCTAGTATTAGTTCATAATAATGTGACTCCATTGCGTAAAATGCTTAATGAGACTGGAGGACACATGAACCATTCCAGAACCTCTCCAGATACTGAAGATTCATGCTTGTGGAATGTCCTCTAAAGCTCATCCCACAGTGTTCCTCTGACGTTTAGGTCCGTGTTTAGGATCTTCTGAAAGTTTCAGAAGAACTTGGCCACCTGTAGGGCCTGAGTGTGTTGCTTCTCCACAGCATTGTACTTTGTGAGACGTTTGGACCGAACTAGGCTCGGCGGTTCTCCAGCTGTAATCCTTGTAGACTTATTTTGCTATTTGAACCGTTCTTCTCACTGGACCCTGAGGCGGGGTCAGTATAAACACGCGTCCTCTTCCTGGCAGATTCCTAACATCTCCAGCTGCTTTGAGTTTCATAACCATGGCTTTGTTAGTGGGAACGGTCACTCTGACCTGTTAAACTGTCTACTCATAGCTGTTTTCTGATTTCAGAAGCTCAGCAACCATTGGTGGCCCATCACCGCTGTAGACTCCGGTCTTTCTCACACTGATGGACCACCGAGGGCCATATCTGTATAGCCGAGCGAAACAGGAAGTTGCGGCTGACCGTTTAAGTGTTCCTAATAACTCGAGTGAACTTTGAGACATTAAATATTAAAACCAGAACTTCAGTTAGATTTCACTCAGAAGCATTTCAAGGGGTGCCAACAATTATGTATGACAATATACAAACATACACACACACACACACACACACACACACACACATATATATATATATATACACACATATCAGCCCTAACATTAAAACCAGCTCCACTGACCATACAGGAGCTCCACTTACAGACTGTAGTTCATCTGATTCTCTGTATACTTTATTACTCTGTTCTTTAATGATCAGGACCCCCACAGGACCACCACAGAGCAGATACTAATAGGGAGGTGGGTCATTCTCAGCACTGCAGTGACACTGACATGGTGGTGGTGTGTTAGAAGTGTGTATGTTGTGCTGGTGTAAGTGGATCAGACAGAGCAGTGCTGCTCAGTGTCACTGCTGGACTAAGAATCGTCCACCAACCAAAACTATCCGGACAGCAGTGTCCTGTGGGCGGCGTCCTGTGTCCACTGATGAAGAACTAGAGGAACACAAACTGTGCAGCAGCAGATGAGCTACTGTCTCTGACTTTACATCTACAAGGTGGACCAGCAAGTAGTAGGAGTGTCTAATAGAGTGGACAGTGAGTGGACACAGTGTTTAAACACTCCAGCAGCAGCGCTGCTGTGTCTGATCCACTCACACCAGCACAACACACACTACTAACACACCACCTGTATCTCTGCAACCTGAACTATATCAGGTTTGATTGCGGTGTCTTCTCAGAACTACGACATCAGGAAGCTTTTAGAGGTTCCATTAAGCTGCACTGAGTGTTTGAAGATCAAAGCACTGTTGAGTGATCTCTGTATACGTACCTGTGCTGTGATAAGAGTGTCTCATGTCGACGCTGTTTGCAGCCTCGGGTGTTTCCCAAAGATTACGTCGTGCCTCACCATTTCGGTCCCAGCACGCAGTGTCAAGACCAAAGCGCCACGGTGAGTACAGTTTCCCCTTCAGATCACTCCTCACAGATCACTCCTCACAGATCACTCCACACAGATCACTCCACACAGCCCAGTGTGTGGGTCACTATATTTAAACTGTAACACTACCTTCACCTACCTGTGTACAGGTAAACTGTATCACTACCTACACCTACCTGTGTACAGGTAAACTCTAACACTACCCTCACCTACCTGTGTACAGGTAAACTCTAACACTACCTTCACCTACCTGTGTACAGGTAAACTGTAACACTACCTTCACCTACCTGTGCACAGGTAAACTGTAACACTACCTTCACCTACCTGTGTACAGGTAAACTCTAACACTACCTTCACCTACCTGTGTACAGGTAAACTGTTACACTACCTTCATCTACCTGTGTACAGGTAAACTCTAACACTACCTTCACCTACCTGTGTACAGATAAACTGTTACACTACCTTCATCTACCTGTGTACAGGTAAACTGTATCACTACCTACACCTACCTGTGTACAGGTAAACTGTAACACTACCTTCACCTACCTGTGTACAGGTAAACTGTATCACTACCTACACCTACCTGTGTACAGGTAAACTGTAACACTACCTTCATCTACCTGTGTACAGGTAAACTGTAACACTACCTTCACCTACCTGTGTGCAGGTAAACTGTAACACTACCTTCACCTACCTGTGTACAGGTAAACTCTAACACTACCTTCACCTACCTGTGTACAGGTAAACTGTTACACTACCTTCATCTACC
>CM038705.1:2668490-2698490 GCA_021613375.1 Megaleporinus macrocephalus
TTCTGTTGGGGTTGTTCTGTTGGGGTTGTTCTGTTGGGTTTGTTCTGTTGGGGTTGTTCTGTTGGGGTTGTTCTGTTGGGGTTGTTCTGTGGGGGTTGTTCTGTTGGGGTTGTTCTGTTGGGTTTGTTCTGTTGGGTTTGTTCTGTTGGGGTTTGTTCTGTTGGGTTTGTTCTGTTGGGGTTGTTCTGTTGGGGTTGTTCTGTTGGGTTTGTTCTGTTGGGTTTGTTCTGTGGGGGTTGTTCTGTTGGGGTTGTTCTGTGGGGTTTGTTCTGTTGGGGTTGTTCTGTTGGGTTTGTTCTGTTGGGTTTGTTCTGTGGGGTTTGTTCTGTTGGGTTTGTTCTGTTGGGTTTGTTCTGTTGGGGTTGTTCTGTTGGGGTTGTTCTGTTGGGGTTTGTTCTGTGGGGTTTGTTCTGTGGGGTTTGTTCTGTTGGGGTTGTTCTGTGGGGTTTGTTCTGTTGGGTTTGTTCTGTTGGGGTTGTTCTGTGGGGTTTGTTCTGTTGGGGTTGTTCTGTTGGGGTTGTTCTGTTGGGGTTTGTTCTGTGGGGTTTGTTCTGTGGGGTTTGTTCTGTTGGGGTTGTTCTGTGGGGTTTGTTCTGTTGGGGTTGTTCTGTTGGGGTTGTTCTGTTGGGGTTGTTCTGTTGGGTTTGTTCTGTTGGGGGTTGTTCTGTTGGGGTTGTTCTGTTGGGGTTGTTCTGTTGGGGTTGTTCTGTTGGGGTTGTTCTGTTGGGTTTGTTCTGTTGGGGTTGTTCTGTTGGGGTTGTTCTGTTGGGGTTGTTCTGTGGGGTTTGTTCTGTTGGGGTTGTTCTGTTGGGTTTGTTCTGTTGGGGGTTGTTCTGTTGGGGTTTGTTCTGTTGGGGTTGTTCTGTGGGGTTTGTTCTGTTGGGTTTGTTCTGTTGGGGTTGTTCTGTGGGGTTTGTTCTGTGGGGGTTGTTCTGTTGGGTTTGTTCTGTTGGGTTTGTTCTGTTGGGGTTTGTTCTGTGGGGTTTGTTCTGTTGGGGTTGTTCTGTTGGGGTTGTTCTGTTGGGGTTGTTCTGTTGGGGTTGTTCTGTGGGGTTTGTTCTGTTGGGTTTGTTCTGTGGGGTTTGTTCTGTGGGGTTTGTTCTGTTGGGTTTGTTCTGTTGGGTTTGTTCTGTTGGGGGTTGTTCTGTTGGGTTTGTTCTGTTGGGGTTTGTTCTGTGGGGGTTGTTCTGTTGGGTTTGTTCTGTGGGTGTTCTGTGGGGGTTTGTTCTGTGGGGGTTGTTCTGTGGGGGTTGTTCTGTGGGGGTTTGTTCTGTGGGGTTTGTTCTGTTGGGTTTGTTCTGTTGGGGGTTGTTCTGTTGGGTTTGTTCTGTTGGGGTTTGTTCTGTGGGGGTTGTTCTGTTGGGTTTGTTCTGTGGGGGTTCTGTGGGGGTTTGTTCTGTGGGGGTTGTTCTGTGGGGGTTGTTCTGTGGGGGTTTGTTCTGTGGGGTTTGTTCTGTGGGGTTTGTTCTGTGGGGGTTTGTTCTTTGGGGGTTGTTCTGTGGGGGTTTGTTCTTTGGGGGTTGTTCTGTGGGGGTTGTTCTGTGGGGTTTGTTCTGTGGGGTTTGTTCTGTGGGGGTTTGTTCTTTGGGGGTTGTTCTGTGGGGGTTTGTTCTGTTGGGGTTTGTTCTGTTGGGGTTGTTCTGTGGGTTTGTTCTGTTGGGGTTTGTTCTGTTGGGTTTGTTCTGTGGGGGTTGTTCTGTTGGGGTTGTTCTGTGGGTTTGTTCTGTTGGGTTTGTTCTGTGGGGGTTTGTTCTTTGGGGGTTGTTCTGTGGGGGTTTGTTCTGTTGGGGTTTGTTCTGTTGGGGTTGTTCTGTGGGTTTGTTCTGTTGGGGTTTGTTCTGTTGGGTTTGTTCTGTGGGGGTTGTTCTGTTGGGGTTGTTCTGTGGGTTTGTTCTGTTGGGGTTGTTCTGTGGGGGTTTGTTCTGTGGGGGTTTGTTCTTTGGGGGTTGTTCTGTGGGGGTTCTGTGGGGGTCCCCACACTTCACTGCCGTATAGAAGTACGGGTTTAATTACAGAGTTAAATATTTTTAGCCAGATTCGAGTCGGTGGATTAAACGTGTTCAGTGATCTTTTGATGGTTAGAAATGTTCTTCTTGCTTTTTCTACCAGTCCTACCAAAGCTGCCAGATGCATTGATTGATAGTCCTAGATAGCTATATTCCATGGTGTGCTCTAGTTCCGTCCCTCCAAAGGTAAAATGGAATTTAGATTTTTGTGATCTGGCTTTTTTTTGGAATATCATAATTTTGGTTTTACTGCTGTTGATGTCTAGGGCCCAGTTTGGACAGTATTTATCCAGTACAGACAGATGTTGTTGTAGAGCTTGTGCTGTAGGAGCTAACAAAACCAAATCATCCGCATATAAAAGGAATTTTATTTCTTTCTGGTTCAGTTTTAATCCGGAATGTGGGGACTGTTGGAGGGTTGTGGCCAGTTTGTTAAAATATATGTTAAATAAAGTGGGGGATAAACTACACTCCACGTCCTTGTGTAAAGAATTCTGTTCTTCTGTTATCAATTTTAATTGCACATTTGTTATTGTTATATTTTGATTTAATTAAATCGTAAACTTTACCTCCGACACCGGATTCCAGTAACTGGAGGAACAGTCCGTTGTGCCAAACCGAATCGAATGCTTTTTGAAAGTCTACGAAGCAGGCGAACATTCTTCCTTTGTTCTTTTGGTGGACGTGTTGTTGGACGAGTGTGTGCAGAGTGTATATACGGTCTGTTGTTCGATGATTAGGTAGGAAGCCAATTAGACTTTTTGACAGGGTGTTGTGTTCAGTCAAATATGTTAATAGTCTGGTGTTCAGTAGACTACAGAAGACCTTGCCAGTGCTACTGTTTACGCAGATTCCTCTGTAGTTATTTGGGTCGAATTTGTCTCTGTGTTTATAAACTGGGGTAATGAGACCTCTATTCCAGATTATGGGGAAAATTCCACTTTGTAGTATTCGATTAAAAAGTTTTAGGACGGCCAGTTGTAATTTGCGACTGCTGTGTTTTAACATTTCATTTTTGGTGTTGTCAATTCCGCAAGCTTTTCCTTTTTTTAGAGCACTGAGTTTTTCTTGTAGCTCCTCTGTGGTAATGGGGGAATCTAGTGGGCATTGATTGTCTTTTAGTGCTGCTTCTAAATTGCTGAGTTTTTCTGTGATCGTATCTTTGTTTGATTTAATTGGAGAATTATAACGTTTTTCAAAATATATTTTCCATGTTTTGTTGTTTTTAATTGGGTTAGTTTTGTAATTGGTTGTTGTAATGTTTTTTTCCATAGATCCCAGAAAGAATTATCATCAATTGCTTTTTCTAATTTGTTAAATTGGTTTTCCATGTATTGATTTTTTTTTTGTGCGGATTAATCTTTAATATTGTTGCAGTGTTTGGAAATATCCTAATCGCCCTTGTTGGTCATTTGGATTTTGGTGTTTTTTGTTGGAGAGTTTTTGTAAATTTTTTTTGGATGTTAAACATTCCTTGTCAAACCATCTTTCTTTTTGTATTTGTTTTGATGTTTTGGTTAAAAACTCTCTCTCTCTCTCTCTCTCTCTCTCTCTCTCTGCGTGCAGTGCTGCGTGTTCAGCGAGGCCGTGTTCCTGTCGCATTCGTGGACGCAGCTCTTGCAGAACCTTGAAAGAGTTCACCTCAAGCACGACTTCATCAGCGAACTGATAGCGCAGCTCAACGACATCACAAAAGACGCCTGGGTACGCACGACTCCTTCACCGCCTCCTCAGCGAGAGGCTCTCGGCGCTCCTCGACTCGTAATCCATCACGCTGTTGACAGGCCGCTGTGGAGAAACTCCTCCTTGTTGGTCTTTGTGAGCTTTGAGGCTCAGTTTCGGTTTGACTCCCGTGACAGCCCGAACTTGCCCACTGCACTGCTCTGAAATCTGTCAGCTCGTCTGTTCTGAGTACTGAATTCAGTATCATTAATATCTGAACTGAGATGCTGTGTAAAGGGGGTTCAGGGTGATGTGGGCGTATGGTTTTGGAGCAGGAGCAGGCTGTGCTGGAGTCGAGTCGGGTAATCTCTGTGAATCTGTGTTAATCCTTGTGCTGAGAACTGAACCTATTTGAACCAGTGTTTCCCGTAAACTGTTATAAGGTTTATTTCATAATTAAGCCTGGACTTATTATTCATTAGCGAAGTACCAAAGTATTCAGCAACTACTAGAAATCACTCAGCATCCACTATGAATTATTCGATAACTGCTATGAATCATTCAGTATTTACTATGAATTAGTGAGTTATTAATGTAAATTATGTGATAACTACTGTAAAATATTCAGCAGCTACTATAAATTTCACAATATCCACTATAAATCATTTAGTATGTAGTAAATATTATTTAGTATTTACTATGAATTAGTGAGTTATTAATGTAAATGATGTGATAACTACTGTAAAATATTCAGCAGCTACTATAAATTCCACAATATCCACTATAAATCATTTAGTATGTAGTAAATATTATTTAGTATTTACTATAAATTAGTGAGTTATTAATGTCAATTATGTGATAACTACTATGAATTATTCAGCAGCTACTATAAATTCCACAATATCCACTATAAATCATTTAGTATGTAGTAAATATTATTTAGTATTTACTATGAATTAGTGAGTTATTAATGTAAATTATGTGATAACTACTGTAAAATATTCAGCAGCTACTATAAATTCCACAATATCCACTATAAATCATTTAGTATGTAGTAAATATTATTTAGTATTTACTATGAATTAGTGAGTTATTAATGTAAATTATGTGATAACTACTATGAATTATTCAGGAGCTACTATAAATTCCACAATATCCACTATAAATCATTTAGTATGTAGTAAATATTATTTAGTATTTACTATGAATTAGTGAGTTATTAATGTAAATTATGTGATAACTACTATGAATTATTCAGCAGCCTATAAATTCCACAATATCCACTATAAATCATTCAGTATGTAGTACATATTATTTAGTATTTACTATGAATTAGTGAGTTATTAATGTAAATTATGTGATAACTACTATGAATTATTTAGCAGCTACTATAAATTCCAAAATATCCACTATAAATAAATCAGTATGTAGTACATATTATTTAGTATTTACTATTAAGTATTCAGCTTCCACTACTAACTATACACTAACATCTATAAATGATTCAGTGACTACTTAGAATTATTTAGCATGTACTATACACTATTCAGTATCTACTAATTATGATTCAAAATCTACTATAAATTATTCAGTATCTGATATGAATTATTCAGTATCTACTATTAATTATTCAGTAACTGATTTGTATTATTTAGTGTCCACTATAAATTATTCAGTAACTTCTAAAAATTGTTCAGTATCTATTATAAATTAATTACTATTAAAATGAATATCCATATGTGCGATACTGAATGATTCAGTATCCAATATGAATTATTCAGTGTCTACTGTAAATTATTCAGTATCTAATATGAATTATTCAGTATCTACTATGAATTATTCAGTATCTACTATGAATTATTCAGTATCTACTATGAGTGATTCAGTATCTACTATAAATTATTCAGTATCTACTATGAGTGATTCAGTATCCGCTATGAATTATTCAGTATCTACTGTAAATTATTCAGTATCTAATATGAATTATTCAGTATCTACTATGAATTATTCAGTATCTACTATGAATTATTCAGTATCTAATATAAATTATTCAGTATCTACTATGAGTGATTCAGTATCCGCTATGAATTATTCAGTATCTACTATGAGTGATTCAGTATCTACTATGAGTTGTTCAGTATCTAATATAAATTATTCAGCATCTAATAAGAATTATTCAGTAACTAATAAGAATTATTCAGTATCTACTATAAGATATTCAGTAATTAGTTTGAATTATTCAGCGTCTACTATTAATTATTCGGTATCTACTATAAATTATTCAGTAACTACTTTGTATGACTTAGTGTCCACTGTAAATTAGTCAATAACTTTTAATTATTATTAGTAACTACACTATTTTATTCAGTAACTAATATTAATTATTTAGTGTCTACTCTAAAATATATAGTAACTTCTAGAAATTGTTCAGTATCTAATATAAATTAATTAATTGCTACTGATAATTATTCATATATGATATGAATATCCATATGTACGATAAATGATTCAAATTCAGTAACTACTTTGTATTATTTAGTACCTACTCTAAAGTATTCAATAACTACTAATAATTATTGCGTGTGTACTATCAATGATTAAATAACTACTCTAAAATATTCAGTAACTCCAAAAAATTATTCTAAACTAATTTAAATTAAATAATTAAATAACTAATTAATTATAAATTAAATTATTATAAATGAATGTATAACTACTAATAATTGTTCAATAATACGATAAATGATTCAGTATCTGCTATAAATTATTAAGTAACTACTATTTTATTTATTTTTCTTGCTGATTACTGAGTCTGCTCCTTCAGCTCTGTGCTCCTCACCGCACTCTCTCTCCGGTACTGACTCTCTTTTATCCGTGTGTAAACAGAGTTTCCAGGAATCTCCGGATCCGTCCGTGTTCCAGTCTGGGAACTCCTCCCCGGCAGCTCTTCTCCATCTGACGTCTTCACTCCTCTCCAAATGGGTGGAACTGAACTGCCCTGCTGGAGAGAAGGGCTGCGTCTTCCCCTCCCCGGCTACTACAGAGGACGAGGAGGAGGTGGAGGAGAAGGAGGTGGAAGGGAGCCAGGATGGAGAAATAGTGAAAGAAAGCACCATTACAGTTGAGGACCTGCCGTCCCCGAAGGAAGGAGACAGAGAAAAAAGATGGATCACTGTGATCCCTACAAACGGGTACACGGGGTGGTCTGCGCCTGAGGGCCTGTTCCTGTGCTGTCTGTCTTCTCTGAGGATCCTAATGGACGTCTGGTGAGAGAACTCTGGTGAGGAAGTCGTGGAGCTTCCATCTGAATGTATTCCCGAGGAATCCTGGCTGAGCAGCCGAGACGTTGGGCGACTGCAGCAGGCTTGCTGCTCCAGACAGGCGGGGAGGAATTTCTATAGGTCATGAAGAAGCTGTGCTCGGTGCTGGTTGGACGTTGCTTTTGTTCATCTTGACTCTCTGTTTGTTCTCATTCCTCAGAAAAATAATCCCTCCTAAAGCTTTCAGAGGCGCTGCATTGGTAGATACCCAGCGGCATCAAGTTCTGCATCTATAGAAGCAGCAGTTTTGTATTTGAGAACGTCTTTCTGACTCCGGCTGATGGTTAAAAAACTAAGAACTAGGAAGGAAAGTCTGGTTAAATGAATGTTGGAATCATAGGAAGACATTTTAGGACCTGACGCCATGTAAATTGCTGATTTTGATGGTCATAAATGTCAAAATCGCACCTGATTAACGTTTTAATGCAACGTAAATTAAGCTAAAAGCTCAAAACGGTCCTTCGTAGTTGTGCTGTTATGTATTATGTGCAGTGGCTCCAATTTCAGAAGCTAGTTTTTCGTGGATTAATGTCTTGTCCAGGGCTTAAACAGGAAATAAGACAGAAGTTATAACAAAATAGGCTGAAAACACAGCTGGTTTACCACAGAGCCACAAGCTAACTAAGCCAAAATAGTTAACTAGCTATGTATATAATGTAATACAATAGAATATATGCATTTATGCACAAGTTTAGTGAGGCTGGCTGACTTTATATACCTATAGCCTTACCTGATAAACAAAACAAGCTAAAGAACTGGGTTCACTGGTATGATGGCTAACTTTGGGCCTATAGCTGTCTCTATTTACATGTAGCTTACCCTAATTTTGATATTCAGATATCTGAAATGAAATTAAGGTACAAGTATCTCTGCATGTGTCATAACTTTGGTACTAACTAGCCAACTAACTAGCTAGTCACTGCTTCAGCTTCAACAGAGAAACCCAGAAACGGCTCACGGCTAGTGCGTTAGCTTGGGCTAACATGCTAGCCGTTAAAACGAGGGCATTTTGAAGCACACAGTGTTTAATGTTTCTCTGCTGCTAGAAATCATGGATCACCAGTTGTGGAGTTTCATTCCAAACTTTAGTTTTATAATATTAAATATCGTACTCTTGTGTACATGAAATAATATCTTGTCCAGGGGTTAAATTGGAAATTAGAAGGTGGTGAGGCTGTGAAAGAATAGACCATAAAACTGTTGGGTACAGCTGCGTAACCAGCTGGCTGAGGTAAAAGCTAGCTAGTTAGCTAGTTATATGCATAAAAGAGGCTACACTGTAGCTTGGTGGAGTTTACTGGTATGAATTGTGGCTAACTTGGGCCTGTAGCTGTCTCCATTTACATGTAACTTAACCTAGTTTTAATATTCTGATATCTGAAGTAAAGGTACCCATATCACTGCATGTATCATAACTTTGGCACTAACTAGCCAACCGACTAGCTAGTTAATGCTTCCGTCCCCTGCAAACGCATTTACAACGTTGCGACAACCTATTGTTTTGCCGTCCACAACGTTGAACGTCCACAACACTGAAATGTAATTTCTCAGAAAGTTGTGATAACGTTATGTGGCAATGTTAGCAGTACGTTATCCCAACCTCCTTCATACGTTCCATTATATCTGCATAGCACTCCATAGAATTTTGCTACGTTGCCAGTAAGGCGTCATATTACAACAAAACAACGTTACTTAATAGTGATGATGTAACAACAGTGCGACAGTCTGGTTGCGACACTGTACAAAGCACCAATTAGACAATGTTGTAGCAACATTGTAAGAAAGTATGCTAGGACGAACCCAAGAAACAGCTCACAGCTCGCTCATTAGCTTGGGGCTAACATGCTAGCTTATGGCTAACATGGTAAACAAGGGCATTTTAAAGCACACAGAGGTTTTAATGTTTCTCCGCTGCTAGAATCCAGTCAGAGTTTCATTCCAAACTTTCCTTCTTGTAGTTTTATAGTATTAAATGCTCTAGAAATAGAAATAACGTAAATCCTTGTTCACCACATAGTGAGTTGTTACACCGCTGTGAGTTAACCGCTCTGTGACTGGAACGCTGCTCCGATTTCCAGGTTCCAGTTTAACCCCTGATCGTACCACACCAAACCTATAGTCTGTTACAGCTACTAGGCTAACAGTGAGGTAAAAGTGTTTGGACAGGCGGTTCTTATTCCACAAAATGAAGTTATTTCGATGTAGTTCTCCACGTTATTATAGAAATCCGTATCACAGAGTAGCTAACACTACACGCTGCAGCCGAGGATGGGAAGATATAAAACTTAATTAGCATCTTTTTTAAAAGTCACTGTGGATTAGCGCTACCGCTACATTCTCTCCGCACAGCAGTCACACACGTTTACACAGTTAAAATCTTGTATTTCACTTTTATACTATTGTTGTGAACCAAGATCGTGCTTTGAGCCCCTCGTGGTCAGCTGCACATATTCATTTGTTGACAAGCTCGTAGGTACAGTCTCCCATTCAGGTCTTTACACGTCGTGAAGGCCTGTGAACACCATACTGTCCGTATGGTCCTGCATGACATGCATGCACAGTTGTATTCTGGCGGAGAATTGGAATTAGGCCCAATACTAGCAAAGACAAAATCAGAAAACAAAGATCCATGTAGGCTTACAAGACGAAGATATGTTGCAAAATGTGTTTTATTGCAAGGCGTATTTGGTGAGATAGACAAAGACTCACCAAACTTAACGGAGGTGACCTATATTTAAAAAATATGAATTTAATTACATGTATTCAACAATTTTCACACTGAGCTGCACTGAATCCAGTTAAATAGACTAATTGCGCTCTCTTTGTAATCAGTCAGGTGGATTTTATGTAATGTCATTAATTCATAACATGCTCAGAAAAGCATGTTGTGGCCTATTGTGATGTAATTAATCACAATAATAATGAATATTGTAACGCTGGAAGACTAGAAAATTGGGTTAAAGGTTGCAGCCGGTGTCGCAATAAATAATATTATTGAGGATGAACACTCTGCCGTAGGGTGTGTCATGTTTTCCCGTTACTGCCGGGACATGACGGTTATTATGAGGTAGAATTGTTACGTAACGTTGCTTTAAGTGTCGTTAAGTCCGTTCCAACCATATGGAGGGTGTTTCTCCAGAACAGTTTGGCTCTGGCTTCATGTCCTTATCCAAGCGTTTTGAATAGGCGTCCGGTAGAACAACAGCTGTGGAGAAAAGAATCCAGTGTGTTTTGATGCTCTTTTATAGGAAATCTCTGCTGAACGTTCAATTTTTCTGCATAATTAAACGGTTGAGATGTAAACAAAGTCATTCGGAGTGGTCTGGTGTAAAACGCTCCGTTCTAGACTCAGGAATTGTTCACAGCTGTGGTGATAGAAACCAGATGTTCTGCTCAGCCTAATACTAATGTGCTGATGGTTTTAGGAAAATGAAGTGTATTTCTGTAAGTCTTTACATGGTAGAGGGATACATCAGTAGTTGACCTCTAAATCCCATTACCACCACTAAACCAAGAAACCAGAGTCAGTAGTGGTTCCTGGTTGCCATCACCATTACTGAAAAGAACCCAAAGTCAGCAGTTGACCCTGCTTCCAATTTAGTATTTGACCCTGCTTCCCATCACCACCACTGAAAAAATAAGTCAGTAGTTGACCCCTGGTTCCCATCACCACCACTGAAAATAGGCTTGAGTTACTGACTCAAGCCTATTTTCAGTGGTGGTGATGTTGACCCCTGGTTCCCATCACCACCACTGAAAATAGGCTTGAGTCAGTAGTTGACCCCTGGTTCCCATCGCCAACACTGAAAATAAGCTTGAGTCAGTAGTTGACCCCTGGTTCCCACCACCACTACTGAAAAAAACCCCAAAATGAGTCAGTAGTTGACCCCTGGTTCCCATCACCACCACTGAAAATAAGCTTGAGTCAGTAGTTGACCCCTGGTTCCCATCACCACCACTGAAAATAAGCTTGAGTCAGCAGTTGACCCCTGGTTGCCATCACCATCACTGAAAAGAACCCAGTGTCAGCAGCTGACCCTGGTTTCAATTCATTATTTGAGACTGGTTCCCATCACCACTACTATAAAAACACTCAAACACAAGTCAGTAGTTGACCCCTGGTTTCCACCACCACTACTGAAAAAAACCCTAAAATGAGTTAGTAGTTGACCCCTGGTTTCTATCACCACCACAGAAAATAAACCTGAATCAGTAGTTGGCCCTGGTTCCCATCACCACTACTGAAAAAAGATGAGTTAGTAGTTGACCCCTGGTACCCATTACCATTACTGAAAAAGAAAACCAAAACGAGTCAGTAGTTGACCCCTGGTTCCCATCAGCACCACTGAAAAGGAGGCAGTAGTGCCATCTTTGTTTCAACCGTTAAATTATGGAAGCATTTTTGGAATTTAGCGGAATGTCTGAACGGTCCTGCAGGGATATCATGCTAGGACGTTTTCATATAGTCCCATCTGTAGCTGCAGCGGCGTGTGTCCTCAGAGGTTCCGCACACATCACTCCAACTTTCCAGGTTCATCCGCTTCCCGTTTAGCTTTAACTCGCCGGTGAGGATGCCTCGAGTCGGCGGCCGCAGTTCACCCTGCCGAGCAGACGGTTACATCT
Source organism: Megaleporinus macrocephalus (assembly GCA_021613375.1). Taxonomy (NCBI): domain Eukaryota; kingdom Metazoa; phylum Chordata; class Actinopteri; order Characiformes; family Anostomidae; genus Megaleporinus; species Megaleporinus macrocephalus. The sequence continues at coordinate 2,680,102 of CM038705.1, forward strand.
TTCTGTCTGCCGTGTTTGCTTCCATCACAATCCACCAACCCCATCCCAACCCCATCCACCAACCCCAACACCATCCACCAACCCCACCCCAACACCATCCACCAATCCCAACACCATCCACCAACCCCATCCACCAACCCCAACACCATCCACCAATCCCACCCCAACCCCATCCACCAACCCCAACACCATCCACCAACCCCACCCCAACACCATCCACCAATCCCAACACCATCCACCAACCCCATCCACCAACCCCAACACCATCCACCAATCCCACCCCAACACCATCTACCAACCCCACCCCAACACCATCCACCAACCCCATCCCAACCCCATCCACCAACCCCATCCACCAACCCCAACACCATCCACCAACCCCATCCCAACCGCATCCACCAACCCCAACACCATCCACCAACCCCACCCCAACATCATCCACCAATCCCAACACCATCCACCAACCCCAACACCATCCACCAATCCCACCCCAACACCATCTACCAACCCCACCCCAACACCATCCACCAACCCCATCCCAACATCATCCACCAATCCCAACACCATCCAGCAACCCCATCCACCAACCACAACACCATCCACCAATCCCACCCCAACACCATCTACCAACCCCACCCCAACACCATCCACCAACCCCATCCCAACCCCATCCACCAACCCCAACACCATCCACCAATCCCACCCCAACACCATCTACCAACCCCACCCCAACACCATCCACCAACCCCATCCCAACCCCATCCACCAACCCCAACACCATCCACCAACCCCACCCCAACACCATCCACCAATCCCACCCCAACACCATCTACCAACCCCACCCCAACACCATCCACCAACCCCATCCCAACCCCATCCACCAACCCCAACACCATCCACCAATCCCACCCCAACACCATCTACCAACCCCACCCCAACACCATCCACCAACCCCATCCCAACCCCATCCACCAACCCCAACACCATCCACCAACCCCACCCCAACACCATCCACCAACCCCACCCCAACATCATCCACCAATCCCAACCCCATCCACCAACCCCATCCCAACCCCATCCACCAACCCCAACACCATCCACCAACCCCAACACCATCCACCAACCCCAACACATCCACCAATGCCATCCACCAACCCCAACACCATCCACCAATCCCACCCCAACACCATCTACCAACCCCACCCCAACACCATCCACCAATCCCAACACCATCCACCAACACCATCCACCAATCACACCCCAACACCATCTACCAACCCCACCCCAACACCATCCACCAATCCAACACCATCCACCAATCCCACCCCAACACCATCTACCAACCCCACCCCAACACCATCCACCAATCCCAACACCATCCACCAACCCCAACTACAACCCACCAACTCCAACCCCAACACCATCCACCAACACCATCCACCAACCCCAACACCATCCACCAACCCCAACGCCATCCACCAACCACAACACCATCCACCAACCGCAACACCATCCACCAACCCCAACCCCACCCCAACCCCACCCCTCTGTGCCTCTGTGAGCTGTTAGTGCCTTTAGTATTAGTCGAGGTTTTGGATGTGGGCTGAATAATAGTCAGACGCTGAATGTAGGACGAAAGATCCCAAGAATGCACAAACGGAACTCCTGTTTCTCTCCGTCAGTAGCAGTATTAACAATACTCTCACTGTGTTTGGATTTGTATGTTTTTTTTTCTACAGTGTGATATAATAAACTGCCAAAACTAGACTGTATTATGTAATCGTACAGGCGTACGCACAGGTTAACACACCCCCTACAGATAATGCAATAAATTAACCATAAATGGTATAAATGGTATAAATTGGTATAAATGCTACAGAGATTAGAATATAATGGAAATATTGAACATTTTGGGCACAAAGAAATTATAAAATTGGTATAAAGGCTACAGAGAATAGAATATAATGGAAATATTGAACATATTTGGCACAAAAAAGCATAAAATTGGTTTAAATGCTACACAGAACACAATATAATAAAAATATTAAACAAATTGGACACAAAAAAATCATTAAATTGGTATAAATGCTACAGAGAATAGAATAGAATGGAAATATTGAACATATTGGGTTTATGGAAAATCATAAAATTGGTTTAAATGCCACACAGAGCAGAATATAATGGTAATATTTAATATATTGGGCACAAAAAAATCCTAAAATTGGTATAAACGCTACAGAGAATAGAATATAATGGAAATATTTAACAAATTGGGGGAAAAAAATCATAATGTTGGTGCTAATGTTCTGAAATCCATTCAAATTTGTGATTTTTTGTTTCCATAAATGCTTAAAAGTGTTCAGAACCTCTGATTTAGCTCAAGGACGTGTTGACTTCTCGTACTCGGGGTGTGTTGACTTCTGCGTACGGCTGTGCGGCCGGCGCTCACAGCGGATTCATACTGACAGTATTTTCAAGAACAGTTTGTATTGAAATGTTTACATGATAGGAATCGTTAGCCTGGACGCTAGCCATAATGAAGCTACTCATACTGTACTAGCTTCTGCCATTCAAGGCGTGTGTTGCTGTATGTGTTTAACCCCGTGTGTGTAATGTACAGAAAACAGCCGTGTATCTAATATAACAACCTCTGTATTTCTAGCTACCTGTGCGCGTCCAGACTGTGCTCGGCCGACTCTCCGGCCCATCTTTCACTTGTTCTCCTGTATGTGTTTCTCCTGAAGTCCACCAATAACACTTGTGTGGGTCCCAGGCTTTGAACGTCCCCTCTTTATCTGTTCAACTGAACGAGTTGTGTCTTTGTGAAGGTCGTTGTTTGTCCCCCGACTCCAGTAACTCCAGACCACCCGCAGGCGCAACACTCCACGTCACCTCAGCAGGACTTTCTGGGGCTGAACTGCTGCAGAATTAGTGTTTGTATGTACGTGTGTTACGGCTCTGACTTCAATATAATGGAAATATTTAACATTTTGCGGAGAAGAAAAATCATACAATTGGAATAAATGCTACACAGAACACAATATAATGGAAATATTCAATATGTTGGGCACAAAAAATCATACAATTGGTATAAATGCGACACAAACCACAATATAATGGAAATATTAAACATATTGGGCACAAAAAATCATACAATGGGTATAAATGCTACAAATAATATAGTATAATGGAAATATTGAACATACTGGGCACAAAAAATCATAAAATTGGTATAAATGCTACAAATAATAGAGTATAATGGAAATATTGAACATACTGGGCACAAAAAAATCATAAAATTGGTATAAATGCAACACAAACCACAATATAATGGAAATATTGAACATATTGGACACAAAACAAATCATAAAATTGGTATAAGTGCTACACAGAACACAATATAATAGAAATATTAAACATATTGGGCACAAAAAATCATAAAATTGGTATAAATGCTACAGAGAATAGAATAGAATGGAAATATTGAACATATTGGGCACAAAGAAATCATAACATTAGCAGAAATGCTACACAGAACACAATATCATGGAAATATTAAACATATTAGTGGCAAGAAAATCATAAAATTGGTATAAATGCTACACAGACCACAATATAATGGAAATATTTTACATTTTGGGGAGAAGGAAAATCAGAAAATTGGTTTAAATGCCACACAGAGCAGAATATAATGGAAATATTGAACATATTGAACGCAAAAAATCATATCTAATATAACAAGCTCTGTATTTCTAGCTACCTGTGCGCGTCCAGACTGTGCTCGGCCGACTCTCCGGCCCATCTTTCACTTGTTCTCCTGTATGTGTTTCTCCTGAAGTCCACCAATAACACTTGTGTGGGTCCCAGGCTTTGAACGTCCCCTCTTTATCTGTTCAACTGAACGAGTTGTGTCTTTGTGAAGGTCGTTGTTTGTCCCCCGACTCCAGTAACTCCAGACCACCCGCAGGCGCGACACTCCGCGTCACCTCAGCAGGACTTTCTGGGGCTGAACTGCTGCAGAATTAGTGTTTGTATGTACGTGTGTTACGGCTCTGACTTCAATATTACGCCAATACAGATTCCTGAGCAGTCGCTTTACAGTGGGAGCTTTAAAAAAGTGGGCGGGGCTTAAGCTAAAAATACATGCATCAGGACACTAAATGTATTGTCCACATGTTTAGTGTCTTTATTTAGTGTCCACAGCCGACTGCAGACTAGTGCTGATGTTAATATAAGAAGGTATGGGTTGTAAGCCAGCCAATCAGCAGCCTGGATTTTGGAACAAGCTTACCTATTGGCTCACTGAGGTTAGAACTTAACAGTAAATAAACCTCCAGTGTATCCAGTGTTCTCAGCACTGCAGTGACACTGTGTCCACTCACTGTCCACACTATTAAACACTCCTATCATGTGGGTCCACCTTGTAGATACAAACAGGATGCAGTTTGGACAGCCAATTAGCAGTCAGTCCAAGAACGAGCCTGCCTATTGGCTCAGTGATGTTTCACATTACCGGTACGCCACAGTTACCAGCTTTGAAATAGATGTTACACCAGGATGTGTGTATTGGTTTAAGCTTGGTGAAGATCCATGTTTACTGGTGAAGGAGAAGCAGAGTGTTGTTCTGAGGAGGTTTTAGGGAAACAGTATGAAGGAGATGATTGAAAGCTCCAAAGTGAGTTTATCAAATATCACATATAATCAACTGTGTAAACACTGGAGTGAACGCTCCTGCAGAGAACCATCCACTGAGTAAACACAACACATTCCACAGTCACTCCAGCTCACTTCCTCACTCCCACATCCACTGACGCCTCACTATGGGGTGAAAACACGGCTCTGAAGGTGCTCTGAAGATTCACACACACCTATACACAGATCAGCCATAACATTAAAACCACCTCCTTATATCTCCACTCACTGTCCACTGTATCTGCTCCACTGACCATACAGGACCTCCACTCACTGTCCACTGTATCAGCTCCACTGACCATACAGGACCTCTACTCACTGACCACTGTATCAGCTCCACTGACCATACAGGACCTCCACTCACTGTCCACTGTATCAGCTCCACAGACCATACAGGACCTCCACTCACTGTCCACTGTATCAGCTCCACTGACCATACAGGACCTCCACTCACTGTCCACTGTATCAGCTCCACTGACCATACAGGACCTCCACTCACTGTCCACTGTATCAGCTCCACAGACCATACAGGACCTCCACTCACTGTCCACTGTATCAGCTCCACAGACCATACAGGACCTCCACTCACTGTCCACTGTATCAGCTCCACTGACCATACAAGACCTCCACTCACTGTCCACTGTATCAGCTCTACTGACCATACAAGACCTCCACTCACTGTCCACTGGATCAGCTCCACTTACAGACTGTAGTTCATCTGATTCTCTGTATACTTTATTACTCTGTTCTTTATTAATCAGGACCCCCACAGGACCACCACAGAGCAGATACTATTAGGGAGGTGGGTCATTCTCAGCACTTCTGTGTCTGATCCACTCACACCAGCACAACACAGGCTAACACACCACCACCATGTCAGTGTCACTGCAGTGCTGAGAATGATCCACCTCCCTAATAGTATCTGCTCTGTGGTGGTCCTGTGGGGGTCCTGATCATTAAAGAACAGTAATAAAGTATACAGAGAATCAAAATAATCTGTAAGGTGCCTTAGTAGACAGCATGTTTAAGATATCTAAGAATTGGGACAGCCTACACATTGGGAGCCACATACTATGACGGGTCTGTCTTAAACCGTAGTGAGTGTGTAAGTAGGCTGTCTAGGTAGTGAGTGTGTAAGTGAGTGTGTCAGTAGGCTGTCTAGGTAGTGAGTGTGTAAGTAGACTGTCTAGGTAGTGAGAGTGTATGTAGGCTGTCTAGGTAGTGAGTGTGTAAGTAGGCTGTCTAGGTAGTGAGTGTCTATGTAGGCTGTCTAGGTAGTGAGTGTGTAAGTAGGCTGTCTAGGTAGCAGCTGTGTAAGTAGACTGTCTAGGTAGTGAGTGTGTAAGTAGGCTGTCTAGGTAGTGAGTGTGTAAGTAGGCTGTCTAGGTAGTGAGTGTCTAAGTAGGCTGTCTAGGTAGTGAGTGTGTAAGTAGGCTGTCTAGGTAACAGCTGTGTAAGTAGGCTGTCTAGGTAGTGAGTGTGTAAGTAGGCTGTCTAGGTAGTGAGTGTGTAAGTAGGCTGTCTAGGTAGTGAGTGTGTAAGTAGGCTGTCTAGGTAGTAAGTGTGTAAGTAGGCTGTCTAGGTAGTAAGTGTGTAAGTAGGCTGTCTAGGTAGTGAGTGTGTAAGTAGGCTGTCTAGGTAGTGAGTGTGTAAGTAGGCTGTCTAGGTAGTGAGTGTGTAAGTAGGCTGTCTAGGTAGCAGCTGTGTAAGTAGGCTGTCTAGGTAGTGAGTGTGTAAGTAGGCTGTCTAGGTAGTGAGTGTGTAAGTAGGCTGTCTAGGTAGTGAGTGTGTAAGTAGGCTGTCTAGGTAGTGAGTGTGTAAGTATCAGTGTTCTCTCCTCATCTCTCCTCATAAAACAGATTACTGAGACGCTCTAGTTAGAGAGAGACTGCGTCACGGCTTGTTCCCCCCACTGCAGCACGCCACCGGTGGTTTAGCTGGTTGCTAAGATACCGGACGGCATTCAAAACAATAGCCAGAGTCTTAAAAATCTGCTAGCATAAATGCTAATGTCTGGTGTATAAAGTGTAAATGGTGAAGGACTCGTTACAGAGTTGATAATTAAATACTGTTTTGTGTGATTATATGACCAGAAACACATTAAAACTCCAGAGAATCAAAATAACTCACATTTTAAAACCACTTCACTGCTCCTAGATTAGCCTGCGGTGCATCATGGGATTGTCTTAGCGGCTGAGGAAGAGTTCAATACTTCTTAAAATCAGGTCTAAATAAGGTTCCTCAGTAGCAGCATGTTTAAGGTATGTAAGTATTGGGACAGTCTACATGTCGGGAGCGCATACTATGACGTGAAATGCTGCCTATGTAGGAGCTCAGTAGGATTTGAAACAGAGCCTATGTTACACTGAAAGAAAAAAAAAAAAAAAAAAAAAAAAAAAAAAAAAAAAAATATATATATATATATATATATATATATATATATATATATATTCTGTAAGTGTGTAGAGTTTAAGTGTGTGTATATGGGGTCTCGGTGCTGGTTGTACAGTCTAACAGCAGCAGGAAGGAAGGACCTGCAATGCCGCTCCTTCACACACTGGGGGTGAAGCAGCCTGTCGCTGAAGGAGCTGCCCAGAGTCTTAACCATGGGGTGGGGGTCGTTCTCCAGCATGGATGCCAGCTTGTCTAACATCCTCCTGTCTCCCACCACCTGTACTGGGTCTAAGGGGCTTCCCAGGACAGAGCTGGCCCTCTTTATGAGTTTGTCCAGTCTCTACTTATCTGCCCTCAAGATGCTGCCACCCCAGCAGACCACTCCGTAAAAGATGGCAGATCCACCACTGTGTGAAAGAAGGTCCTCAGCAGTTCTCCCTGCACTCCAAATGACCTCAGTCTTCTCAGTAGGTAGAGTCTGCTCTGGCCTTTTCTGTAAAGTGCCGTGGTGTCGACTGACCGGTCCAGCTTGTTGTTTAGGTGAACACCCAGATACTTAGAAGAGTCCAGAATGTCCATACCCTGGATGTTTACTGATGAAGGGGGATTTATCTGGAGGTGGTTCTGCAAGCACCAGTCCACAAAGTCCTGAATCAGTTCCCTGTACTCGACATCCTCCTCATTAGTCATGAGGCCGATGATCGCTGAGTCATCGGAGAACTTCTGGAGGTGACCGTTCGGTGAGCTGTACAGGAAGTTAGCAGTGTACAGGGTGACTGTTCCCTCAGGCGCCTCGGTGCTGCTGACCACCTTATGAGACACACAGTCCCGTGCCCTCACCTACTGTGGTAGGTTGGTGAGGTGTCCAGAATTCAGTTGTTCCAGCTTGTCCTTCAGGAGCCCTGGCTGTATGGTGTTAAAAGCTCTGAAGAAACCAAAGAAGGTGATTCTCACAGTGCTCCCAGGCTTCTCCAGGTGAGACAGAGCCCTGTGTAGAAGATGTATGGACCCACCAGAGGACGGAGGTGGTTAAGGACCAGCCTCTTTTAAGCCATAACAGTAAAACCACCTCCTCATATCTCCACTCATTGTCCACTCTATCAGCTCCTCTGACCATACAGGACCTCCACTCACTGTCCACTGTATCAGCTCCACTGACCATACAGGACCTCCACTCACTGTCCACTGTATCAGCTCCACTGACCATACAGGACCTCCACTCACTGTCCACTGTATCAGCTCCACTGACCATACAGGACCTCCACTCACTGTCCACTGTATCAGCTCCACTGACCATACAGGACCTCCACTTACAGACTGTAGTTCATCTGATTCTCTGTATACTTTATTACTGTGTTCTTTAATGATCAGGACCCCCACAGGACCACCACAGAGCAGATACTATTAGGGAGGTGGGTCATTCTCAGCACTGCAGTGACACTGACGTGGTGGTGGTGTGTTAGTTAGTGTGTTGTGCTGGTATGAGTGGATCAGACACAGCAGTGCTGCTGCTGGAGTGTTTAAACACTGTGTCCACTCACTGTCCACTCTATTAGACACTCCTATCATGTGGGTCCACCTTGACGATACAAACAGGATGCAGTTTGGACAGCCAATTAGCAGTCAGTCCAAGAACGAGCCTGCCTATTGGCTCAGTGATGTTTCACATTACTGGTACGCCACAGTTACCAGCTTTGAAATAGATGTTACACCAGGATGTGTGTATTGGTTTAAGCTTGGTGAAGATCCATGTTTACTGGTGAAGGAGAAGCAGAGTGTTGTTCTGAGGAGGTTTTAGGGAAACAGTATGAAGGAGATGATTGAAAGCTCCAAAGTGAGTTTATCAAATATCACATATAATCAACTGTGTAAACACTGGAGTGAACGCTCCTGCAGAGAACCATCCACTGAGTAAACACAACACATTCCACAGTCACTCCAGCTCACTTCCTCACTCCCACATCCACTGACGCCTCACTATGGGGTGAAAACACGGCTCTGAAGGTGCTCTGAAGATTCACACACACCTATACACAGATCAGCCATAACATTAAAACCACCTCCTTATATCTCCACTCACTGTCCACTGTATCTGCTCCACTGACCATACAGGACCTCCACTCACTGTTGTGTAAAACTCCATCACTGGTCTCTGGAGTGGTGTAAAGCTCCACCACTGGACTCTGGAGTGGTGTAATACTCCATCACTGGTCTCTGGAGTGGTGTAGAGCTCCACCACTGGACTCTGGAGTGATGTAAAGCTCTACCACTGTACTCTGGAGTGGTGTAAAGCTCTACCACTGTACTCTGGAGTGGTGTAAAACTCCATCACTGGACTCTGGAGTGGTGTAAAGCTTCATAACTGGACTCTAGAGTGGTGTAAAGCTTCATAACTGGACTTTGAAGTGGTAGAAAGCTCCATCACTGGTCTCTGGAGTGGTGTAGAGCTCCACCACTGGACTCTGGAGTGGTGTAAAAATCCATCACTGGTCTCTGGAGTGGTGTAGAGCTCTACCACTGGACTCTGGAGTGGTGTAAATCTCCATCACTGGACTCTGGAGTGGTGTAAAGCTCCATCACTGGACTCTGGAGTGGTGTAGAGTTCCACCACTGTACTCTGGAGTGGTGTAAAACTCCATCACTGGACTCTGGAGTGGTGTAGAGCTCCACCACTGTACTCTGGAGTGGTGTAAAACTCCATCACTGTACTCTGGAGTGGTGTAAAACTCCATCACTGGACTCTGGAGTGGTGTAGAGCTCCACCACTGTACTCTGGAGTGGTGTAAAACTCCATCACTGGACTCTGGAGTGGTGTAAAACTCCATGTTCTCGGGAGTGAAGAACCATAGTTCAGTGGGCGGTCAGATTGGGTGAATCTAGGAGACCCTACCTAAAAAAAGGTTTGGTAAAGTTTGGTGGAGGGGGAATAATGATCTGGTGTGGTTTTCACAGTGTGGATTCTCAGTTCCAGTGAGGAGTGATCTTAATGCTACATCATACAAAGACATTGTACACAGTCATATGCTTTCAACTTTGTGGCAGCACTTTGGGGAAGAACTCTTTCCTGTCCCAGGAGGACTGTATCCCTGTCCCTGTATGGCCTGCACAAAATCCTGACTTTATCCCCCCACTGGACACCTTTAGGAATGAACTGGAAAGCTAGTAGTAGTGAGCCAGCATCAGTCCCCTAACGTTACAAATGTCTAAATGGGCACATATTTCCACAGACACATTCCAAAATCGTGGAAAGCCTTCCCAGAGGAGCAGATGCTGTGGTAGCCACAAACGGGGCTACTGTATATGAATTCTTCTGGTCTCGGAATGGGTTGTCCAGGAAGCTCTTATAGGGGTGATGGATGTACACACACTTTCGTGCAAACAGTGTAATTATAGGGAGTAAACAAGCGAAGCACATTCATCTTCTGAAGAGTTTTTGTATGAAGTGGGTATTCATTACTTTTTCACCCTGGAGCACAGAAGAACATCACGCTAGCATCTTTGGAAGTTTAGCTAAAGTCCTCAAGTGTCACTGGGCATTTGTGTTTACTGTGGTTGTGTGTATTTACGGTAAGTGTGAAGGGAACAGTGTGACTGGCCTCAGCTGGACAGGGACGGGCAGATGTTGGCACAAACAACACCAGCTAAACAGAAAGCTTTTGTTCACACAGAGCCTTCCTTCAGCTAACTGTTCAGCTAACTGTTCAGCTAACTACAAAAACAACAACAGCGGAGAGAAAACTCTCCCTCGTTCTGACTAAAGTCGACTTTCAGGGTGAAAAACTGTATAAGCACATGCTAGCAAGTTAGCTAACTAGGTATTTTAGCTGGCTAGCATGTTTACCAAACAAAAAGACGAAGTAAGAAGAAATCATACTTTGGTTTTATTCAGAGGAAACAGACTTTCAGTGTAAATATCTGTATGAGATAACAAGTTAGCCAGCTAGCTAGTTCGATGTTAGCTTAACAAAACACTTCCTCAGTTTATTCACAGGAAAGTGACTTTCAGTGTACATATCCATTTACGATATCCAGCTAGCATTCAAACTAAACAAATGAAAAAAAACAAAACTTTTCAGTGTAAATAATTGCATAAGCATTTATCAAGTTAGCGAACTAGCGAGCTCACATGTAACCAACGATAAAAAAATGAATAAACTAAGAGAACAAACATATGTAGAAATTATCCTTCTGTTGATTTAAAATAAAATAAAAATTATTTGAAGGAAAAAGACATTCAATGTAAATGACCACATGCGCATTTTATCAAGTTAGCGAGCTAGTTAGCTTGGATGTTAACTAACCAACAAACAAAACTCTCAGGTTTATTCACAGGAAACTGACTTTCAGAGTAAATACCTGCGTGAGCATTTATCATGTTAGCCAGCTCGCTACAGCTCACATGTACACAAAGATAAAACAACTAAACTACAAAGAGTGAGGTAGTGAGCTGGCTATTTAGCTAGTTAGTATGTTAACTAGACCAACAAAATTAAACAATGTAGAAATTCTTTCAGTTTTATTTAAAAGAAGCAGATTTTGAGGGTAAATAACCGCATGTTCATTTACTATGTTGGCCAGCTAGCTAGCTCACATGTGCACAAAGACAAACAAATAATAATTAAGAAATTCTCTTTAAGTTCTATTCAAAAGAAACTTCCAGTGTAAATAACTGTATACGCACATTTCAACAAGTTAGCTTACTAGATACTTTAGCTAGCTGGCAGGTTAACTAAACAAAGTTTTAAAAAAGGAAGTAGAAATTCTCCCTCTGTCAGTGTAAATAACTGCATACGCATGTTATCCAATTAGCCAGCTAGCTCACATATTAACTAAAAAAACAAAAGTAAGAATTTTCCCATATATTTTTATTCTCAGGAAACATTTTAAGGTAGACTTAAGGTAGTGAAAATACCGGCATAGCACCCAGCAGCATGTTAGCTAGCTAAGTATTTTGTTCAGTTTGGCTCAACATTGTTATGTTTCCTAAATTTACAGAACATTTTCTCCACAATTAAACAATTTAAAGTCATTCAGAGTGGTTCTGTGTGTAACAATCCCATCTACCCTCTCAGAAAATAAGTATACTTTAAGTTCATTTTATTAAGTATACTTTATGTAGTTAATATACTAATATCATTGTACTAGTAGTACACTTGTATATGTACTATTTTAATACTTCTTGGGACTAAATTGGTCCACTTTCTAGTTTTTAAAAGTATACTTTTAAGTACACTTTAAGTGTAAGAGTAGTAAACCAAGTATAAACTAGTTTGAATCTTTTGTACTGCAACTACTCTAAAAGTAATCTTAAGGGTTTTACTGTTAGTTTACTAGCTTGTAAGTTTTCTTTAAATGAACTTAATACTTATAATTTACTGCTTATATTATTGTTGTACTTTAAAGTATATGACTAGAGTTTAAGAGTTTTTTCTACTTAAAATAGAACTTAACAACGTTTACTTACTCACCAGTGGACACATGTAAAATAAACAAGACACACTCAGATTATAAACATATTTGTATCTTTATAAATCTTTATAAATCAAATTTTAAATATATGTTGTACTGGATGTGTTTTTGTGCAGAGCAAGAATACTTACTTCTACTATCTCAATCAAAAGATTAAGTAAAGACCAAATATACTTAGACTGTTCTATACTTGTCAGTATAACCCCAGCATACTTAAGTATAACTGTGTTTAGTATATCACTGAGAAGTACATAAAAGTAAACTGAAAGCATTCTCACTTCCTTTTAGTTTAAAAGAAGTAAACTAATGGTACACCTGAATAAACTTCTTTTTTTGTAAGGGTAGAGAAACTTACTGAGTCATAACTGTTCACAGTGGTAGTGAATGGAGCCAGACATCCTCCTCTGTCTGATGTCTGAGATGCTGTTTATAGCCTTAAACTCCATTCATGGTGGAGGGATACATGCAGAATGCTGTGAGGCCAAATAGTCCCCCAAAGAAAACTTTTCATATAAACACTCACGTGTAGGTTCACTGGTGGGTTTGATGGTAAATAAAATATTTGTATATATGTGTTGTAGACCTAGTGACCCCTGCTTCCCATCATCCCCACCACTGTGAAGAACATCTGAACCATTTCACCAACCGTTACCAAATGCACTCTGAATAATGTTGATGGCATCTTAACTATTTAAAGCCCCCCAGCATTAGTCACTGCTGCGCACTCTCGAAGGAGACCTTCACAGTGAACCATATCACTACAGTGACTAACACACCACGAATCACTTTACAGTCTATGACACAGAAAACTGTCCAAAAACAGAATAAAGAACGACGTAAGTAGAGCGAGACGCCCCACAGGAGCCTCTGTGTTCCACACAGTTACAGGTCAGATGTGTTTGAGAAACGTGTTGGAGGAAGTGAGAAGAAACCACATCAAAGCAAACCGAGCTTCCTTTCTCTCAGGGCTGCAGTCGAGTCCGTTCACTGTGAAGCCCGTGTGAGCTCTGTAGTCACTACAGCAGACCATCATCAGTCCATCAGACCTCATCGTCACTGTCCAGAGCAAAACTTTCAATGGAAGTCAATGGAACTGAAATGATTTCTAAGCTATTTTGAAGCATTTCTATTGGTCCATTCATAAAGGTTTCATAACATAAATGTTTTTTTTTATGTTGCCAAAAATGGAGATGTTCCGGGGGGTGCTGGTGGCTGGAGCCAAATCCAGCATCATCAGGTGAAGGTGGGGTACACCATGGACAGGTCACCAGTCCATCACATGGCCAACACACACTCACGCACACACTCACACCTACGGGCAGTTTAGAGTGAGGATCCTAACATGCATGTGTTTGGATTGTGGGAGGAAACCAGAGTACCCGGAGGAACCCACTCAAACACAGAGAGAACATACACACTCCACACAGAACCACCGTGCACCGTATACTGTAAACACTTTATTATTAAATATTAAACAGTATTAATAGAGTAAATAATGCTTTTACACTTTATTATTAAATATTAAACAGTATTAATAGAGTAAGTAGCGCTTTTACACTTTATTATTAAATATTAAACAGTATTAATAGAGTAAGTAGAGCTTTTACACTTTATTATTAAATATTAAACAGTATTAATAGAGTAAGTAGTGCTTTTACACTTTATTATTAAATATTAAACAGTATTAATAGAGTAAGTAGTGCTTTTACACTTTATTATTAAATATTAATCAGTATTAATAGAGTAAGTAGTGCTTTTACACTTTATTATTAAATATTGAACAGTATTAATAGAGTAAGTAGTGCTTTTACACTTTATTATTAAATATTAATCAGTATTAATAGAGTAAGTAGTGCTTTTACACTTTATTATTAAATATTGAACAGTATTAATAGAGTAAGTAGTGCTTTTACACTTTATTATTAAATATTAAATAGTATTAATAGAGTAAGTAGTGCTTTTACACTTTATTATTAAATATTAAACAGTATTAATAGAGTAAGTAGTGCTTTTACACTTTATTATTAAATATTAATCAGTATTAATAGAGTAAGTAGTGCTTTTACACTTTATTATTTAAATATTAAACAGTATTAATAGAGTAAGTAGTGCTTTTACACTTTATTATTTAAATATTAAACAGTATTAATAGAGTAAGTAGAGCTTTTACACTTTATTATTAAATATTAATCAGTATTAATACAGGAAGTAGAGCTTTTACACTTTATTATTAAATATTAAACAGTATTAATACAGGAAGTAGAGCTTTTACACTTTATTATTAAATATTAAACAGTATTAATAGAGTAAGTAGTGCTTTTACACTTTATTATTAAATATTAAACAGTATTAATAGAGTAAGTAGCGCTTTTACACTTTATTATTAAATATTAAACAGTATTAATATAGTAAGTAGAGCTTTTACACTTTATTATTAAATATTAAACAGTATTAATAGAGTAAGTAGAGCTTTTACACTTTATTATTAAATATTAACCAGTATTAATAGAGTAAGTAGAGCTTTTACACTTTATTATTAAATATTAAACAGTATTAATAGAGTAAGTAGCGCTTTTACACTTTATTATTAAATATTAAACAGTATTAATATAGTAAGTAGAGCTTTTACACTTTATTATTAAATATTAATCAGTATTAATAGAGTAAGTAGAGCTTTTACACTTTATTATTAAATATTAAACAGTATTAATATAGTAAGTAGAGCTTTTACACTTTATTATTAAATATTAAACAGTATTAATAGAGTAAGTAGTGGTTTTACACTTTTAGACAGATTGTCGAAGGTGTGGAGCCTCCAGTACTGTTCACCAGTGCTTCTACGCTGGAACAGACGAATTATTGGTTGTTATGAGCAGCTATAAGAGCAGCTTTTCACCCGAAACACAGTGTCCACACTGTTAGTAGCGGTCAGAGCGAAGCTGGCAGGTGCTGCACACTTGCTGAGTGAAAAGCCTGGACACTGGCCATAAAGCAAACCTACACTGCCCGAGCGTATGTGCCAGATAACACCGGGAATTACAGCCGATCACGTAGAACCTGTGACCGGCCGGAATATTTCAGACTAAACTGGCCGCCTGTTATAAAGATCCAAACTTTCTAATAGTTAATTAGAAGTTAATTTTAATACTATGAATACTGCATAACCTCACTGCCTATAGAAAAACTAGTATCAGGAGAGGACAAAAACTCTCTTTACTTTCAATGTAAGTCAATGGAACCAGAATTTTTTCCAAGCTATTTTGGAGCCTTTCTATTGGTCCACTCATCATGATGTTTTGATACCATGTAAACGGCAGCTGTCGGGTTTGAATAATACAGAAAAATAAAAATCTGAAAAAATAGTGATGCATGTTTTTCTTTGGCCCCGCCCACAATCCTGTACCGGGAAATACAACCAGTATATAACACTCTATTTACAAATAATTGATAAAAACAGCTGCTGTTATGTCTCACCTTCCTTTAAAGAAAAAGAAAAGAGAAAAAAGAGAGAGTGAAAGGTAGAATAGGGGAGAAGAAAGATAAAAAAGTGACTTAGTTGAGAGAGTGCGAGAGGGAGAACGAAGAGAGATAGAGAAGGAGAATAAAAACAGAGGGATAGGAGAAAAAGGAGAAAAGGGCAAAGAAAGAAAAGAGAAAGACAGAGTGAGAGAAAGAGTGAGAGTGAGAATAGGAGTGAAAGAGAAAGAGAGAGAACGGACAGAAAGTGAGCTTAGAAAAAGACAGAGAGAAAGAAGGAAAGAGAGAGAAAGAGAGGGGCAGAGAGAGAGGGGGCAGAGAAAGAGAGAGAGAGAGAGACAGAGAGAGGGGGCAGAGAAAGAAAGAGAGAGAGAGAGAGAGAGAGAGAGTGGGAGTGAGAGAGAGAGAGAAAGAGAATTAAACTGTGGTGTATATTTAGATTACTGTCCACATCTGAGACCACCCGACCGTCTAAAATTTCTATAGATCAATAATGCAGTTCACATGATCAGCTGCTCACTTAATACTTTAATTTTTAAATGTATTTCTTGCTTATTGATTAACTTTTATTTTGTAATATTTTACATTAATTACACTTTTTATTGATAATTGTTTGGATTTTACAATAAAAGAGGTTTTAAGGATGTAAACAAACATGTAAAAAATTCAAACGAGAGAATAAACTATTAATCATAAATACAAAACTGGAAAAACGCTCAGAATTATTCAAAGAAATGTTTAAAATTGTCACGTTAAACTAAATTATAGATTTTTTACACATTATTTTAAATTTAAAAGCAATAAAAACCTTTTTTTATTTAAAGCAACAACATATAATTTAATTTAATATCTGAACGTGTATAAATATATATGATCTGACGTGTTTATAAACGTTTAAAAGTAAAAGAAGAACTAATTAAAGTTTAAAAGTCCGCTACTTCCTGTGACGCGGATGACGTAGTCGGAAGTGCGTAGCGCTGTGTTGTTTATCTGGAGCGTCTTGCGAAGATGGCGGCGCCCGGTGATCGCACGCGTCTCCCGGAGGCCGTAGAGGAGGAGGAGGAGGAGATGGAGGCCGGAGGCAGCGACGAGGGCTACATGGAGGAGGAGGACGAGGAGAAGGACCAGGGCGCGGAGGTGAAGGTGTTCGTGCCGGGGCTGCGGGCGCTGGAGCCCGGAGAGGAGCTGGAGATGGACCGCTCAGCGTACCGCCTCTACCACGAGTGTCAGACAGGTCCGATCATCCCGAGCTCCAACTCCACTCCTCCTCTCTTCTCCTCTCCTCTCTTCTCCCTTCTCCCTTCTTCTCTTCTCCCTTCTTCTCTTCTCCTCTCTCTTCTTTGCTCCCCTCTTCTCCTTCTCTCCTCCTCTCTTCTCTTTTCCCTTCTTCTCCACCATTTTCTCCTCTTCTTCTCCTCTTCCCTCTTCTCCTCTCTCCTTTTTGCTCTTCTCCATTCATTGATTCTCCTCTTCTCTTCTTATTCTCTTATCCCTGCTCTCATCCCTTCTTCTCTCCTGTTTTCTCCTCCTCTTCTCTCCTCTCTTTTCTTCTGTTTTCTCCTAATCTCTTCTCTTCTCTTCTTTTTTCCTCTCTTCTCCTCTTCCCTTTTCTCCTCTCCTCTTTGCTCCTCTCCTGTTTTCGCCTTTCCTCTTCTCTCCTTTCATTGATTCTCCTATTATCTCCTCTTTTCTCTTTTTCTCTTAATGTATACATTAGCAGTTGTACAGTCACTGACCGTATACATTAGCAGTTGTACAGTCACTGACCCTATACATTAGCAGTTGTACAGTCACTGACCCTATACGTTAGCAGTTGTACAGTCACTGACCCTATACATTAGCAGTTGTTCAGTCACTGACCCTATACGTTAGCAGTTGTACAGTCACTGACCCTATACGTTAGCAGTTGTTCAGTCACTGACCCTATACGTTAGCAGTTGTACAGTCACTGACCCTATACGTTAGCAGTTGTTCAGTCACTGACCCTATACGTTAGCGGTTGTACAGTCACTGACCGTATACATTAGCGGTTGTACAGTCACTGACCCTATACATTAGCGGTTGTACAGTCACTGACCCTATACGTTAGCAGTTGTACAGTCACTGACCCTATACGTTAGCGGTTGTACAGTCACTGACCGTATACATTAGCGGTTGTACAGTCACTGACCCTATACATTAGCGGTTGTACAGTCACTGACCCTATACATTAGCAGTTGTACAGTCACTGACCCTATACATTAGCGGTTGTACAGTCACTGACCGTATACATTAGCGGTTGTACAGTCACTGACCCTATACGTTAGCAGTTGTACAGTCACTGACCCTATACGTTAGCAGTTGTACAGTCACTGACC
>CM038705.1:2705990-2825990 GCA_021613375.1 Megaleporinus macrocephalus
GCCTGCAGCAGTTTAGCTCCACCTATTCAGCTTACAGTCCCACCCATTCAGTCTACAGCAGTTTAGCCCCACCCACTCAGCTTACAGCAGTTTAGCTCCACCCATTCTGCCTGCAGCAGTTTAGCTCCACCCACTCAGTCTGCAGCAGTTTAGCTCCACCCACTCAGTCTGCAGCAGTTTAGCTCCACCCACTCAGCCTGCAGCAGTTTAGCTCCACCCACTCAGCCTGCAGCAGTTTAGCCCCACCCATCCAGCCCACAGCAGTTTAGCCCCAACCATTCAATCTCATGCTGTTTAGCCCCACCTATTCAGCCTACAGCTTCATTTATTCTTATATAATAATTCTTTTTTTATTTTTATTACAATTTTTTAAATTAATCTTTAACAAACAGACAAAACAGTATGAAATAAATGGAGCAGCCAATTAAAGGTGTTCAGTTATAGAAAGTACAGAAATACCTTATTATCAATATCAGGAAGATAACATCAATAACAATAACAGCAGCTCTGCTCATCGGGCATGCAGTTACGAGTCATGACATCACAGCTAGAACCGGTTCCACCAACTTTATACTACTTTTATTCCTCTGACTGAGGAGTGACAGACTTCAGACCTGGAACAAAGCAACTCGGCGTTAAGATAATCTCCGCTGGTGGAGGAAGTGCTCCGTGTGATGTTTATTTTACTATTTAAAGAAGGGGAATCCCACCAGACGTTTTCAAAATTTGGAAGTGAAAGTTTGATGTGAAATTTTAACTTTATTTACAATGTCGGTGGAACCAGACGCCACAAATAAAGTATACAAATCTAAATGTTGATCTGACTCACAGGCCAGAACGTCTCTCCACCCCTTCACCATGGATGTATTACAGCTAGAGCCAAAGTGAAATGAATGTACACCTGCTACTGTACCTTTAGGTAATGCAGTACTACCTGCACAGTGGAGTCACATTATTATGACCAGCAGCTAGACGGACTGGGAGACCCAGTAAGGTCCTGGTAGGTGGTCACAGGTATCTGGAGGTATCATGCTGACTGCAGTGCATCCCACAGCTGCTGTAGGGAGCGTGGAGGAGGATCTATAGAGCCAACACCACCATCCAGGTGGTCCCACAGAAGCTCACCTGGGTTCTTACGAACCTTTAGGTTGTGTATTTTTTATGTAATAGCTTTCTGTGAGGGAGTATTTAAAGGTGGACGTCTGGTTCCATTCACCACCACTGCAAACAGTTCTGACTCCGAATAACTTTGTCTAAATCTAATTCAACTGATAGAGCTGCCTTGAGAATCATATGTAGAGGTGCTTTTGGGGAATCCAGCTTGGGTTATATTGCATTTTTGGAATATATACTTCCATAAAAATCAGCTTTCTGAGTTCATTTATATGGTCAGTCAGTGGTCAATAGGCTGTCCTCTATATAAAATAAGCCTAAAATTAAATAATATAAAACAGCCACTGGGCAGTCTGGCAGGTGTGGAGCAATATGGAACTAAGTGACTCACAGATAAATAGTTTCTACTTCAGAAAATAAAAGAAAAGAAAAAAGCTTTGATTCCACAGAGTGACCCAAAGGTACACGCCCGTATTCCGTTCGATTAATATTTAATAATAAAGTGTAAAAGCTCTACTTACTCTATTAATACTGATTAATATTTAATAATAAAGTGTAAAAGCTCTACTTACTCTATTAATACTGTTTAATATTTAATAATAAAGTGTAAAAGCTCTACTTACTCTATTAATACTGTTTAATATTTAATAATAAAGTGTAAAAGCACTACTTACTCTATTAATACTGTTTAATATTTAATAATAAAGTGTAAAAGCACTACTTACTCTATTAATACTGTTTAATATTTAATAATAAAGTGTAAAAGCACTACTTACTCTATTAATACTGTTTAATATTTAATAATAAAGTGTAAAAGCTTTACTTACTCTATTAATACTGATTAATATTTAATAATAAAGTGTAAAAGTACTACTTACTCTATTAATACTGTTTAATATTTAATAATAAAGTGTAAAAGCTCTACTTACTCTATTAATACTGTTTAATATTTAATAATAAAGTGTAAAAGTACTACTTACTCTATTAATACTGTTTAATATTTAATAATAAAGTGTAAAAGCTCTACTTACTCTATTAATACTGTTTAATATTTAATAATAAAGTGTAAAAGCACTACTTACTCTATTAATACTGTTTAATATTTAATAATAAAGTGTAAAAGCTTTACTTACTCTATTAATACTGATTAATATTTAATAATAAAGTGTAAAAGCTCTACTTACTCTATTAATACTGTTTAATATTTAATAATAAAGTGTAAAAGCTCTACTTACTCTATTAATACTGATTAATATTTAATAATAAAGTGTAAAAGCACTACTTACTCTATTAATACTGTTTAATATTTAATAATAAAGTGTAAAAGCTTTACTTACTCTATTAATACTGATTAATATTTAATAATAAAGTGTAAAAGCTCTACTTACTCTATTAATACTGTTTAATATTTAATAATAAAGTGTAAAAGCTCTACTTACTCTATTAATACTGATTAATATTTAATAATAAAGTGTAAAAGCACTACTTACTCTATTAATACTGTTTAATATTTTAATAATAAAGTGTAAAAGTACTACTTACTCTATTAATACTGATTAATATTTAATAATAAAGTGTAAAAGCACTACTTACTCTATTAATACTGATTAATATTTAATAATAAAGTGTAAAAGCACTACTTACTCTATTAATACTGTTTAATATTTTAATAATAAAGTGTAAAAGCACTACTTACTCTATTAATACTGTTTAATATTTAATAATAAAGTGTAAAAGCACTACTTACTCTATTAATACTGTTTAATATTTAATAATAAAGTGTAAAAGCTTTACTTACTCTATTAATACTGTTTAATATTTAATAATAAAGTGTAAAAGCACTACTTACTCTATTAATACGGTTTAATATTTAATAATAAAGTGTAAAAGCTTTACTTACTCTATTAATACTGTTTAATATTTATTAATAAAGTGTAAACGCTCTACTTACTCTATTAATACTGTTTAATATTCAATAATAAAGTGTAAAAGCTTTACTTACTCTATTAATACTGATTAATAATTAATAATAAAGTGTAAAAGCACTACTTACTCTATTAATACTGTTTAATATTTAATAATAAAGTGTAAAAGCACTACTTACTCTATTAATACTGTTTAATATTTAATAATAAAGTGTAAAAGCACTACTTACTCTATTAATACTGTTTAATATTTAATAATAAAGTGTAAAAGCTTTACTTACTCTATTAATACTGTTTAATATTTAATAATAAAGTGTAAAAGCACTACTTACTCTATTAATACGGTTTAATATTTAATAATAAAGTGTAAAAGCTTTACTTACTCTATTAATACTGTTTAATATTTATTAATAAAGTGTAAACGCTCTACTTACTCTATTAATACTGTTTAATATTCAATAATAAAGTGTAAAAGCTTTACTTACTCTATTAATACTGATTAATAATTAATAATAAAGTGTAAAAGCACTACTTACTCTATTAATACTAATTAATATTTAATAATAAAGTGTAAAAGCACTACTTACTCTATTAATACTGTTTAATATTTAATAATAAAGTGTAAAAGCTTTACTTACTCTATTAATACTGATTAATATTTAATAATAAAGTGTAAAAGCTCTACTTACTCTATTAATACTGTTTAATATTTAATAATAAAGTGTAAAAGCTCTACTTACTCTATTAATACTGATTAATATTTAATAATAAAGTGTAAAAGCACTACTTACTCTATTAATACTGTTTAATATTTTAATAATAAAGTGTAAAAGCACTACTTACTCTATTAATACTGATTAATATTTAATAATAAAGTGTAAAAGCACTACTTACTCTATTAATACTGATTAATATTTAATAATAAAGTGTAAAAGCTCTACTTACTCTGTTAATACTGTTTAAGTGTTTACTGAGTAAATAAAAGCTTCCTGTCTTAAATAAAATAGCTTTTTATATATAATAATATTCTTAAGTGACTCAAATGACAACTTTACAGGAGAGGCCAAAAACTGTCTTTACTTTCAATGTAAGTCAATGGAACCAGAAAGTTCGGCAAACTATTTCGGAGCATTTCTTTTGGTCCATTCGTCATGAAATTTACACACAGTGTGAACGGCAGCTATGGGATTCGAATGATGTAGAAAAATGAAGATACAGCGAATATATATATAGAAGCCACAAATATCAGGACGCATATCATGTACTGAGTAACGGAGGCCTCTGAAACAAACCCACCAGGCCTCAGTAGCAACATGTATCAGCTCATATCTGCACTCCGAGGACCTTGAACTTCCATACCAGCAGATCAGATTACATACACCTTCTCCACGCGTGGTGAGCGCTCTGTACAGCCCCGTCAGTCTCAGATGAAGACTTGCGAAAGAAAGAAAAACAGACGCATCTACACGCATGACATCCACCCGCTGTTTTTTCCACCCATTGTTTTTGTCACTCTCACGGGAACGCCCGAATTCCTCACCAGCCCGGTCAACACCAGCACCAGCTTACCCAACCAGCACCTGCCCCCCATATACAGCACTGTGTAAGAGCTTCAGACACTTAAGAACATTATAATATATAAAAAGCTATTTTATTCCAGACAGGAAGCTTTGATTATTATTATAGCATTAATAGAGTAAGTAGAACACTACCCTCACCTACCTGTGTACAGGTAAACTGTACCAAATAAACAGCTACAGTGAACAGTGTGTTTTCTTTTTCACTTAGAAAATCAACAGAGCATAATCTACACTCTCAGTCAAAAGTTTGGACACACCCACCCAGGTTCTTCTTATGTGTACTATATTAATAATAATAATATTAGTGAATAAGTGTGAGGAGATCAGAACTATAGAATAGTCGGTATGGAATTATTCCTGGAGCAGAATTAAACATCTGGTTGTGTTTAAAGAATGTTTAGAGGGTCTTTTAGAAATGAGCTCATTTGCTCTGATGCAGGTTTACATACTTTGAACATTCTGACCAGCAGCTTCTTAATGAGGAGCCACATGAGCTGCTTCTCTAACAGGACTGAAGAAGATAGTGTAGATGCTGAGATCTTGTTCTGATAAACAGGTTTGGTGGTTTTATAGCTCTTATAAAAATATACATTCTCATTTTCACATTAAATACAGTCTAATGTTGTGCTTTACCACTGCCTTGGTATTCCAGGTGGTTGCTAAAATGTTACTGTTACTATATATACATATATATATATATATATATATATATATATATATATATATATATATATATATATATATATATACACTACGGCTCAGAAGTTTGGGATCACAGTGAAATGTTCTTGTTTTAATGGAGTATCTTCTTCCTTAACACAACAATGGACTGACGGGTCTCTAAAGAAAGTTGTTTCTTTCTGGTCATTGTAAGTCGGTCAGCAAGACATCAACTGCTGATCTTCAGATAATAAACTAACCTAGAATGTTGTTCCCTTTTATACTCACTTATTAGTAGAATGTTCTTCAGCTGTGATCACAATTGATCAAGAGTGTCCAAACAACCAATTAGTCCAATTACATCCTTAACTTGGATTGGTGGTCGTACCAGGAGATTTAGACAGAGGACTGAGAATTACTGATAATAGACTATATGTAAAATAAGCCTCTATACAAAAATAGACTTTAATACAAACATTTTTATTCTTTAAAAATCATCTGATACACTTACATTAGTTGTGAAATGAACAATATTGTTTGTGAATTGCATGAAAATTGCATAAAATGAAATTCTAAAGTGATCCCAAACTTTTGAGCGGTAGTGTATATATATATATCCAGGCGGTGAGCCCGGCCCAGCTTGTGGAGAGGCATTGAGACTGAAGGAGGAGATCAGAGAGAGAGAGAGAGTTAATGAGGCTGCAAAGTAATATCACACACACACACTAGTGAATACACACACTCGAGGGCAGTGAAACACCCACACACACACACACACACACACTAGTGAACACACAGACTAGGGTGCAGTGAAAGACCACCCCCACACATACACACCTACACACACACACACATACATATATATATATATATATATATATATATGTTTAGGCTATGTTCGAACATAGCCACCATTCTTTGATCTGCTAGACGAACACCTTCCTATTAGAAAGTACTGGAAAGTATGGAAGGTATTTTTCCAAAAATTCAGTTTTGGAGCATTTTTATTTTTATTGGTCCAATCATCATAAACTTTAAACACACTGTAAACGGCTGTACAGTTCAAATTATGCAGGAAACAAACAAAAAAAAAAAGAAGAATAAAAAGGAAATACTTAATACTTTTCAACTATATATATATACAGAAATTGTCCATATAGCTAGTGCCCCCCAGGTAAGACAGAGGTCAAGACCCCCAGCTTAGAAGAATCTACACAGAATTATTTGTCAGTTTGTTTCCATGAGCGAGAAGTAATTTCTCTAATATTACAGGACACTTTGAGGTGTATATATATATAATATATATATATATATATATCGTTGATTTACAAAGAAGAACTTGCATTTCCACTTCTCTTCATCTTTACTTTGTACATCGTTTGGACGCAGCAGCTGTTGTTTACACTGAGTAAACGTTTCATGATGAATGAACCAATAGAAAAGCTCCAAAATAGCTGAAAACCAAAATTCTGGTTCCATTGACTCACATTAAAGTAAAGCCTGAAAGCCTGTACCTCCAAAACAGCAGCTTTACAGGAGACCAACAACTTTGGTCTTTGGTTTTAATGGAGGTCAATGGAACCAGACGTATTTCCAAGCCACTTTGGAGCGTTTCTATTGGTCCATTCATCATGAAATCTTTACCCAACGTAAACGGTAGCTGTCGGGTTCGAATGACGTAGAAAAGCCAAAACCGCCAAAAAATAGAGATGCTTGTTTTACATTGGACAGTGACGATATATATATATATATATATATATATATATATATATATATAAAATAGAGATGGAAGGATCGATTGGCTATGTATCGGTATCGGCCGATTTTTAATCTAATTATGTGATCGGCTGATATTTCTCCAATGTGGCCGATCTCGAGAGCCGATCGATGGCGTTAAACAAATGAGCCTAATTTCTGTATTTCCAGCTAGCGTTTCATCCAGAAAGAGGAGCCCTCCGTAAAACCCCCTCCAACCAGCTCCCTGCAATTCCTATCTGAACCACTAGGTGGAAATACATGCGTTTAATTTTCCACCGACTGACTAAAGCAGCGGCCTCTCGAGAACAGACCAGATCTGACCGGTACGAACAGAACAGCAGCAGCAACAGCCAGAGAGCAAAAGCTAAAGGAGTCTATAGTTCTAGATAACCAGGTTCCACCATGTTTCATGACTTGCTTGCGCTAATAATAGCATGTAGCTTGCTGTAGCATATAGCCCTGCTCTGGATCGGTATCAGCTGATAAATGCTGATCGGTCCATCTCTAATATTATATATATATATATATATATATATATATATATATATATATATATATATATATATATATTTTTTTTTTTTTTTAAACAATAACGAAAATAATATTAATAATATATATATATATATATCATCTTCTCATCAGTAATGTATTTATATAGTATTTGGAAATATATATAATAAAATGGACCTAAAATTGAATTCAAAGCTCATTTAAAGATAATTTGTTAATAAAAAACAACGTAATCCGTTTACTGGCGTGCTCGTGCTGGTCCTCTCCACCACCCGCTCTGGTTTTGAGATGATTTTATTATAAACAGTCCGTTTATTCACAAGACTACACCGTGATGTAGATTCCCACTCTGCCCAGTGATTCCCAGTTAACAGCTTCAGCGTTTCCCAGTTTAATAATTCTTATAGATACACGATACATGTGAACCTGACAGGAAAGAGTGGAGTTATTGCTTATCAATATTAAATATTACAAGTAAGACTAAAAGAAGTACTAATATCAAATTCTGTGCCACTTAAACCCCCCCCCCCCCCAATGATGCGGAGAAGCATTAGCCTTTAGTGAGAGACTGGTTCACAAGCCTACGCACGCCACTGGTGACCACTGGGCCCTGCAGCACTGGTGCGTAATGGTGAGGCTGTTGGTATCTGTAAACTGGTTAACGACCTCCTGGTGATCAGAATCCAGATCTTCTCTGGGACTGAAGTGTTTTTAGCTTTGGTTATGTCTCCCTTCGACGGAACCTTGATTAGATAAGCATTCCTCCGCGTATACCCCCGTTCCAGCGCTCTCCTAAAGTCCGATCTCGTCATCGGACTCGTCCTCGAACGTGTATCCCTGCTCTCCGGCCGCGCACTCCTCCTCCTCCGAAGCCGACTCTTCCTCCTCCTCCTCCCTCCTTCTGTCCAACGGGGAGACGCCCTCGTATTCCGAGCTCATGGAGGAGGAGGAGGAGGGGCTGGGGCTGTGATCCGCTCTGTGATTGGACGCGTCTTTGTCGCCTGTGCCGCCCGTCTCGTCGGCGGCCCCCGCGCTCCTCTCCGTCTCGAAGCCCGCCTCGTCCGTGGAGAACTGCCGGCCGATGATCTCCTCCTTCTTGTCGCTGAAGCGCACTTTGGGTCTCAGGCCTTTGGACTTGACCCCGTTGACCTCGTGCGGCTCGTCCGCCGGCGCCCCGTCCCCGCCGGAGCCGAACGCCTCGCCCTTGCCCGTCGTCCAGTCGCCGCCCAGCCCGAGTCCGTCCATCACGCCGAGGACGTCTCCCAAAATGGACGGCCCCAGGTCCAGGTCCAGGTCGAAGGACGAGACCGACTCGGAGTGCTGGAGTTTGGGAAGAGGCTCGTCCGAGGCCGCCGTGTGGTCGGTGGGGGAGTCGCGGCTCAGCCTCGTCCCCGGAGGGGCGGCCGTTCCAGGAGGGGCGGCCACGGGCGACGAGACCGAGTTCGGCGACTCTGGCTCGGGCTTGGTGGGCTCCGGGCTGGAGGGGCCACAGGTGGACAGGAAGGACGTGTCCCCGAAGGCGTCTCCGCCTCTGCCGATGTGCATGGTGTGGCGGAAGTCCCCCAGCGGGGCCGAGATCATGGTGGGATCCAGGCGGTGAGCCCGGCCCGACTTGTGGAGAGGCATCGAGACTGAAGGAGGAGATCAGAGAGAGAGAGAGTTAACGAGGCTGCAAAGTAATATCACACACACACACTAGGGGGCAGTGAAACACACACACACATACACACACACACACACACACTAGTGAACACACAGACCAGGGGGCAGTGAAAGACCCACACACACACACACTAGTGAACACATAAACTAGAGGGCAGTGAAACACCCACACACACACACACACACACACACACTAGTGAACACACACTAGGGGGCAGTGAAACACCCACACACACACACACACACACTAGTGAACACACACTAGGGGGCAGTGAAACACCCACATACACACACACTAGTGAACACACACACACACACTAGGGGACAGTGAAACACTCACATACACACACACTAGTGAACAAACACACTAGGGGCAGTGAAACACACACATACACTGGTGAACACACACTGGGGCCAGTGAAACACCCACATACACACTCATTAGTGAACACACACACTAGGAGGCAGTGAAACACCCAAATATACACACACAGAAACTAGTGAAAACACACTAGGGGCAGTGAAACACACACACTAGTGAACACGCACACACACACACACACACACACACACTAGGGGACAGTGAAACACTCACATACACACACACTAGTTAACATACACACTAGGGGCAGTGAAACACTCACAAACACACACACTAGTGAACACACACACACACACACTAGGGGCAGTGAAACACTCACAAACACACACACTAGTGAACACACACACACACACACACTAGGGGACAGTGAAACACTCACATACACACACACTAGTTAACATACACACTAGGGGAGAGTAAAACACCCACATATACACAAACTAGTGAACACACACACACTAGGGGACAGTGAAACACTCACATACACACACACTAGTTAACATACACACTAGGGGAGAGTAAAACACCCACATATACACACACTAGTGAACACACACACACACACACACACACACACTAGGGGACAGTGAAACACTCACATACACACACACTGGTGAACACTCACACTAGGGGGCAGTAAAACACCCACATGCACACAAACACACACACACATTAGTGAACACCTAAAAATCTAAAGGACTTTCATTTTAAGGACAAAATAATATATTATAATATATATATATGTTCCAGAGTATCAATACACAGATTCCTGGTAGATAGTGAATTATTGTGTGTTGTGTTTAAACCTCTGACCACTAGATGGCAGTGTTGTAACCCATTTTCAGCTCCACTCCAACATTAACAAGCAGCACAAGGACGCAGTGCTATTGTAAACATTGATAAAACTGTTCATACAGTGGAGTGTTTTAATAATAGGATTTGAAAAATCACAGTATTTCACAATATCACAATATATTTAATTGGGACTGATGTATAATATATATATATATATATATATATATATATATATATATATATATATATATATATATATATATATAAATTATATATTTATTATTAATAATTTGGAATCACAGAACAGAACTCATTCTGTACTGAATGGTTTCCTATCGGATCCCAGTCAGATGGTTGTGAGGTCACAGACTGACGGCCAGTGTCTGAGATCACCCCTAGGCCGAGGTAGTGTAACGCAGGAGTGTGAAGCTGAAGTGTGAGTGTGAGTAAACGCCGGATCCGTGCTCAGACTTGCAGGTGAGACACGTTAACGCCAGCGCATACTTTCAGGTTCCTCCCTCGGGGGTGGGAACGCGTCCCGCGGAGCGAGTGGGCGTTACAAAACAGTCGAGGACGTTACTCTGGAGCACGCAGCTAATTAGCCTGTCGCCCTGGCAGCAGCTGCGGGGGGCGCTAACGCGGCTCAGCGTGAAACTTCAGGCCCGGAGCGGCTCTATCTGCCGGCTGTCAGTCAGAACATCAGTCTCGTCTCACGACGTCTAGAACCTGAGACACATGAGCGCCTGGAACAGAGGCTCAGCTCAGCTCAGCTCAGACGAGGAGCTGGTAGGAAAATAGGAATGCAAACGAGAGAGAAGAGCAATCTCTGAAACCTGCAGCTTTCAGCACAGAACCTTCCGATCTTCACATTCTAGACCCTTAGAACCACTTCATGCTGACATGGTTTTGTGTGTGTTTGCAAAAGTTTCTGTTTATTTGTATGGACAGTTCTTTAGAGGTTCTTTAGTGAAGACACTGGGCCCATGGACACTTCAAGAACCACCTGACGTGGCTGTTCAGACTGTGAATCTCTTAGTTGGTGCTATCTAGAACCATTTTATGCTTACATGGTTCTGAGCATGTTTGCAAAGGTTTATGTTCATTTGTACGTTCGGTTCTTTAGGGGTTCTTTAGTGAAGACACTGGGCCCCTAGGCTCTCCAAGAACCATCTGACTTGGCTGGTCAGACTTTGAATCCCTTACTTGGTGCTATCTAGAACCGTCCAATGCTTAAGTCATTCTTTGCATATTTTTAAAGGTTCTTCACATTTTGAAACCTCTGTGTAGTGTTATCTAGAACTTATGTGGTTCTGTGCATGTTTGCAAAAGTTTATGTTTATTTGTATGGAAGGCTCTTTAGGAGTTCTTTAGAATCAAGAACCATCTGACTTGGCGATTCAGATTTTGAAGTCCTTATGTGGTGCTATCTAGAACAATTTCATGCTTCAGTGGCTCTTGCCATTTTTGCAATCGTGCTTCAAGAATGAAGCTTCAAGATCCCTTATTTGGTGCTATCTAGAACTTTCCATGCTTAAGTTGTTATTTACATATTTGTAAAGTTTATTTACATTCTATAACCCATATGTGGTGCTATCCAGAACCATTCCATGCATAAATCATTCTTGCTATTATTAAAGGTTCTTCACATTTGAAACCCTTGTGTGGTGCTATCTAGAATCAGATGATTACATGATTCTCTGCATGTTTGCAAAGGTTTGCGTTTATTTATACGGGTACTTCAGTGAAGACACTGGGCCCATAGACAGTCCAAGAACCATCTGACTTGGCTGTTCAGATATTAAATCCCTTATTTGGTGTTACCTAGAACCATTTCATGATCCAGTGGCTCTTTGCATGTTTGCAATGGTGCTTCAGATTGTGCAACACTTATTTAGAACCGTTCAATGCTTAAATGGTTTGGTGCATTTGGCATCAGGTCTTAGGACTCTAAACCCCCTATTTGATGCTATCTAGAACCATTTCATACTTTCATCATTCTTGGCATATTTGCATTGCTTATTCAGATTTTGAAACCCTTATGTGGTGCTATCTAGAACAATTTTCGTCCTTACATGTTTTTCGCATAAAATGAAATCCTTTAGATTTTGAAAGCCTTGTTTGGTGCTATCTAGAACAATTTCATGCTTACATGGTTTGCAATGGTTCTTCATATTTTGGAACGATTGTCTGGGGCTATCTAGTACCATTTGATTCTTAAATGGTTCTGTGCATGTCTGCAATATTTGGTTTCCAAAAAGGTTCTCTGGAGAACCACATACAGTGCATACTCCATCGACCTGAAGAGCAGTGTTTGTGTTTCTGTTGTGTTTTTATGGGCGAAAAGCAAAAAGCTGGTTCTTCAGGCAGATGGTGACATCGTCTGGTGTTGTAGAACCATTTTGGTCTATATAGAACTACACATCAATCTGAGGAACCCTCAGCAGGATCCTATACAGACCTAGAGAACCCATGACTGGAAACATACAGGACAGTGTCTGTATCTATATAAACCATATTACTATAACACTTGGCTCTAACTAAGGAACCTCAACCCACCTACTAACCACTACACCACCGTACTGACCACTACACCACCGTACTAACCACTACACCACCATACTAACCACTACACCACCGTACTAACCACTACACCACCGTACTGACCACTACACCACCGTACTAACCACTACACCACCGTACTGACCACTACACCACCGTACTAACCACTACACCACCGTACTAACCACTACACCACCATACTAACCACTACACCACCGTACTAACCACTACACCACCATACTAACCACTACACCACCATACTAACCACTACACCACCGTACTGACCACTACACCACCGTACTAACCACTACACCACTATACTAACCACTACACCACCGTACTAACCACTACACCACCTTACTAACTACTACACCACCACCATACTAACCACTACACCACCGTACTAACCACTACACCACCATACTAACCACTACACCACCGTACTAACCACTACACCACCTTACTAACTACTACACCACCGTACTAACCACTACACCACCGTACTAACCACTACACCACCTTACTAACCACTACACCACCACCATACTAACCACTACACCACCGTATTAACCACTACACCACCATACTAACCACTACACCACCATACTGACCACTACACCACCGTACTAACCCCTACACCACCATACTAACCACTACACCACCACACTAACCACTACACCACCATACTAACCACTACACCACCATACTAACCACTACACCACCATACTAACCACTACACCACCGTACTAACCACTACACCACCACTTCACCACCATACTGACCACTACACCACCTTACTAACCACTACACCACCTTACTAACCACTACACCACCGTACTAACCACTACACCACCATACTAACCACTACACCACCGTACTGACCACTACACCACCATACTAACCACTACACCACCATACTGACCACTACACCACCATACTAACCACTACACCACCACTACACCACCACTTCACCACACTTCATGTGTGAAACAGAATAAAACTACGTCCACTTACATCAGCATGAAGAACCTTTGGTGTGAAACGAGAGTCCCCCTCCATTATTAGGTGCTATTTAGAACCACTTCACACTCAAACACTTCTTAGCACATTTGAAACAGTTCTTCACCACCCCTCTCCATTATTTGGTACTATCTAGAACCACTTCACGCTCAAACACTTTGCACATTTGAACCAGTCCTTTAACCCCCCTTCATTATTTGGTCATATCTAGAACCACTTCACGCCCAAACACTTCTTTGCACATTCAAATCAGTTCTTCACCACCCCTCTCCATTATTTGGTACTATCTAGAACCACTTCACGCTCAAACACTTCTTTGCACATTTGAACCAGTTCTTCACCCCCCATTATTTGATGCTATCTAGAACCACGTCACGCTCAAACACTTCTTTGCACATTTGAAGCAGTCCTTCAACCCCCCTTCATTATTTGGTCATATCTAGAACCACTTCACGCTCAAACAATACTTTGTACAGCACATGTTTTTGCGACAGTTCTTCACCGGCGCTATCTAGAACCATCTCCCATCCTCCGTTGACCAGCGCTCATGTTTTTATGGACCCAAAAAAACTAAAGTTTGAAACTTTTACACCAAGGCTGGTTCTTTAAGGGTTCTTCAGAGCCCAGGAACCATCTGGTGACTATCCATATATATATATATATATATATATATATATATATATATATATATATATATATATATATATATATATATATATATACACAGTCCTACCATGGTCCTTGAGAAGTAATTAAAGAACCCCTAAACTAAAGAGAACATACAGGATCTACATAATCCATAGTACTAGAGGTACCTCAGCCCACCCCAGTGAAGGTTGGGGGGGTGGTCGGTGGGAGTTGTTGGCTGGAATCGCCATTTTTGTTACCTGGACTCGCACAGCTGGAGGACAAAGATCAGCTGGAGAACTTTCAGAGCCTGGGTGAACTTTAGTGGGTTGGTGTGTGTGTTCTAGAGCATGTGTGTGTTGGTGTGTGTGTTCTAGAGAACATACAGAACGTTCTCCGGTGGTTTAAGCTCAGCCAGGCTTGAGCTGGGGTCCAATTTCGAATCTCGCCGTTCCACCTTAAATGCTGCAGCAGCTGCATTCTGGCGCCTGGGGCAGCACTTAAGGTGGAACGGCGAGATTCGAAATTGGAGACCACCTTCAACTCGCGTCCAGACTCCTGAAACAACCCACCACGTCAACCTCTCTCCCCCTTAAACTCCTCCAGAAGCGGGATCTGGAGCCCTCAAAGCCACTCCACGGGTAGAAACCGAGGGAGAGAGGGGAGGAAGGAGGAGGGGAGGAGGGGGGGGGGCAGTAGGGGAAAAAAAGTGAGTGAGAGTTTCAGAGTTTTAGGGACTTGGAGAGGAGGAGAAAGTTCGAGAAACCCGGACTTACTTCGAGATATGTGTCCTGGTGGTCCTCCGAGCGGCTCCCTCTGTCCGTAGATCCGCGGTAGACCCTCGCTTTTCCCCGCGTCCCTCGTAATTCCTTGGCGGCGCTCTTCTCGGATATTTCTGTTTTTTCCCTCAGGGATGGGCGAGGAAGTGACGCCACTTTTATTGAGGAGAGCTGTTCTGTCGAGCAGAGGGAGAGAGAGAGGGAGAGAGAGAGGGAGAGAGAGAGAGAGAGAGAGAGAGAGAGAGAGAGAGAGAGAGGGAGGGAGAGAGAGAGGGAGGGAGAGAGAGAGAGAGAGAGGGAGGGAGAGAGAGAGAGAGGGAGGGAGAGAGAGAGAGAGAGAGGGAGAGAGAGAGGGAGAGAGAGAGAGAGAGAACAGCTGGAGTTGAGCCTCCCTCTCTCTCTCTCTCTCTCTTCCGTCCGGGCACTACAGCTCACTTCCAGGCTTCTTTTCTTAAGGAAGGGAATGGTTCTGTCCAGAATCATGACTTCTATCTAGAACCTTTTGCCTACTTAAATGGTGAAGTGGTTCTACTTTGATGCTGTATAAAACCTTATACAAATGTTATGTGATGGTAAATGTAATGTATTGTAAAGTAATGTAGTGTAATGTAGTTTATTGTAAAGGAGTGTTTTGTAAGTAATGGTGTGTAATGTAATGAATGTAGTGTAGTGTACTGTAAAGTAATGTATTGTAGTGTAATGTATGGTAAAGTAATGGTGTGTAATGTACTGTATTGTAGTGTAGTGTATTGTAAAGTAATGTAGTGTAATGTAGTGTAAAGTAATGTAGTGTAATGTAAAGAGTGTGTAATGTAATGTAGTGTAATGTAATGGTGTGAAATGTAGTGTAATGTAATGTATTTTAATGTAACTGTATAATGGTGTGTAAAGCAATGTATTGTAATGTAACGGTGTGTAATGATGTGTAAAGTAATGTATTGTAGTGTAAAGTAATGTATTGTTAAGTAAAGGTGTGTAAAGTAATGTAGTGTAAAGTAGTGTATTGTTAAGTAATTGTGTGTAAAGTAATGTAGTGTAATGTAATGGTGTGTAATGTAGTGTAGTGTAAAGTAGTTTATTGTTAAGTAATGGTGTGTAATGTAATGGTGTGTAATGTAGTGTAATGTAATGGTATGTAATGTAGTGTAGTGTAAAGTAGTGTATTGTTAAGTAATGGTGTGCAATGTAATGGTGTGTAATGTAGTGTAATGTAATGGTGTGTAATGTAGTGTAGTGTAAAGTAGTGTATTGTTAAGTAATGGTGTGTATTGTAGTGTAGTGTAAAGTAGTGTATTGTTAAGTAATGGTGTGTAAAGTAATGTAGTGTAATGTAATGGTGTGTAATGTAGTGTAGTGTAAAGTAGTGTATTGTTAAGTAATGGTGTGTAATGTAATGGTGTGTAATGTAGTGTAATGTAATGGTGTGTAATGTAGTGTAGTGTAAAGTAGTTTATTGTTAAGTAATGGTGTGTAATGTAATGGTGTGTAATGTAGTGTAATGTAATGGTATGTAATGTAGTGTAGTGTAAAGTAGTGTATTGTTAAGTAATGGTGTGCAATGTAATGGTGTGTAATGTAGTGTAATGTAATGGTGTGTAATGTAGTGTAGTGTAAAGTAGTGTATTGTTAAGTAATGGTGTGCAATGTAATGGTGTGTAATGTAGTGTAATGTAATGGTGTGTAATGTAGTGTAGTGTAAAGTAGTGTATTGTTAAGTAATGGTGTGTAATGTAATGGTGTGTAATGTAGTGTAGTGTAAATTAGTGTATTGTTAAGTAATGGTGTGTAAAGTAATGTAGTGTAATGTAATGGTGTGTAAAGTAATGTAGTGTAGTGTAATGGTGTGTAATGTAGTGTAGTGTAAATTAGTGTATTGTTAAGTAATGGTGTGTAATGTAATGGTGTGTAATGTAGTGTAATGTAATGGTGTGTAATGTAGTGTAGTGTAAAGTAGTGTATTGTTAAGTAATGGTGTGTAAGGTAATGTAGTGTAGTGTAATGGTGTGTAAAGTAATGTAGTGTAGTGTAATGGTGTGTAAAGTAATGTAGTGTAATGTAATGGTGTGTAATGTAGTGTAATGTAATGGTGTGTAATGTAGTGTAGTGTAAATTAGTGTATTGTTAAGTAATGGTGTGTAATGTAATGGTGTGTAATGTATTGTAATGTAATGGTGTGTAATGTAGTGTAGTGTAAAGTAGTGTATTGTTAAGTAATGGTGTGTAATGTAGTGTAGTGTAAAGTAGTGTATTGTTAAGTAATGGTGTGTAAAGTAATGTAGTGTAATGTAATGGTGTGTAAAGTAATGTAGTGTAGTGTAATGGTGTGTAATGTAGTGTAATGTAATGGTGTGTAATGTAGTGTAGTGTAAAGTAGTGTATTGTTAAGTAATGGTGTGTAAAGTAATGTAGTGTAGTGTAATGGTGTGTAAAGTAATGTAGTGTAATGTAATGGTGTGTAATGTAGTGTAATGTAATGGTGTGTAATGTAGTGTAGTGTAAGTAGTGTATTGTTAAGTAATGGTGTGTAAGGTAATGTAGTGTAGTGTAATGGTGTGTAAAGTAATGTAGTGTAGTGTAATGGTGTGTAAAGTAATGTAGTGTAATGTAATGGTGTGTAATGTAGTGTAATGTAATGGTGTGTAATGTAGTGTAGTGTAAAGTAGTGTATTGTTAAGTAATGGTGTGTAAGGTAATGTAGTGTAGTGTAATGGTGTGTAAAGTAATGTAGTGTAGTGTAATGGTGTGTAAAGTAATGTAGTGTAATGTAATGGTATGTAATGTAGTGTAATGTAATGGTGTGTAATGTAGTGTAATGTAATGGTGTGTAATGTAGTGTAGTGTAAAGTAGTGTATTGTTAAGTAATGGTGTGTAAAGTAATGTAGTGTAGTGTAATGATGTGTAAAGTAATGTAGTGTAATGTAATGGTGTGTAAAGTAATGTAGTGTAGTGTAATGGTGTGTAATGTAGTGTAATGTAATGGTGTGTAATGTAGTGTAGTGTAAATTAGTGTATTGTTAAGTAATGGTGTGTAATGTATTGTAATGTAATGGTGTGTAATGTAGTGTAGTGTAAAGTAGTGTATTGTTAAGTAATGGTGTGTAATGTAGTGTAGTGTAAAGTGGTGTGTAAAGTAATGTAGTGTAATGTAATGGTGTGTAAAGTAATGTAGTGTAGTGTAATGGTGTGTAATGTAGTGTAATGTAATGGTGTGTAAAGTAATGTAGTGTAGTGTAATGGTGTGTAAAGTAATGTAGTGTAATGTAATGGTGTGTAATGTAGTGTAATGTAATGGTGTGTAATGTAGTGTAGTGTAAAGTAGTGTATTGTTAAGTAATGGTGTGTAAGGTAATGTAGTGTAGTGTAATGGTGTGTAAAGTAATGTAGTGTAGTGTAATGGTGTGTAAAGTAATGTAGTGTAATGTAATGGTGTGTAATGTAGTGTAGTGTAAAGTAGTGTATTGTTAAGTAATGGTGTGTAAGGTAATGTAGTGTAGTGTAATGGTGTGTAAAGTAATGTAGTGTAGTGTAATGGTGTGTAAAGTAATGTAGTGTAATGTAATGGTGTGTAATGTAGTGTAATGTAATGGTGTGTAATGTAGTGTAATGTAATGGTGTGTAATGTAGTGTAGTGTAATGGTGTGTAAAGTAATGTAGTGTAGTGTAATGGTGTGTAATGTAGTGTAATGTAATGGTGTGTAATGTAGTGTAGTGTAATGGTGTGTAATGTAGTGTAATGTAATGGTGTGTAATGTAGTGTAATGTAATGGTGTGTAATGTAGTGTAATGTAATGGTGTGTAAAGTAATGTAGTGTAGTGTAATGGTGTGTAATGTAACGTGATGGTGAGACAGTGTGAGAGATCTTCATTCCTGTGCTGATGATTCATGATCTCCTTGTTGGTTCTGCGGTCTAATGAGGGTACTCGTCTACAGTCATTACTGTAGAAGCATTCTGGCTAATCCAGCCTTTCAACATTGTCGTCATAGCCTGTGTGAGCGTATGTGCTGCGGCGCAGGGCTGTAGATCTGCTGTTAGGTGTTGGCCTTACTTCCAGTTCTACCTCTAAACGTTCTGTTTAGGTAGCTCAGAATCAGATCTAGGCCTACAGGGTTCTACGCCTTACATAGGAATGCCACTCGCTCTTGTCCTGGAGTTTGTCCAGCTGGGAAAATGTAACTTCATTCATACGTTAGCATTTCACTGTACCACTATACTATACTACACTGTTATGTACTATATTATACTATTCTATACACTATACCAATATTATACTATACTGAGCTATACCTATACTATATTATACACTTTAACTTTACATACTATACACTACACCAATATTGTACTGCACTATACTCTACTATACTATATATTTTAACCATACTACACTGTACTGGACAGTATTATACTATACAGTAGTATACTATACTATACACTATACCAATATGACACTATACTGAGCCATACTTATATTATACACTGTAACTTTACATACTATACACTATACCAATATTATACTACGTTTACTCTACTATACTATATGCTTTGCCCACACTACACTATACTGTACCATATTATACTACATTATACTATATTATACTATACGGTATACCAATATTATACTGTACTATACTATACTGCACCATACCTATACTACATTATACACTGTAACTTCACATACTATACACTCCACCAATATTATACTGCACTATACTCTACTATACTATAATAGTATATACCTATACTATGCTATAGTGTACTGAGAAGATCAGTTTGGCTAAACCAGCCTCTTCTGTTTCTTCTGTCAGTGTGTTTCATGATCATGTACTCATTTAAATGAAGTTACAAAGTTCTCGTTACTCTATTTGCTGTAATCCCCGAGCCTCAGCGTTTGTAAAGAAGCTGCTTTTTGAGTTCGGAGGCTTTACACGCCGTGCATTGTTTATAAAATAGTTAATAAACACACAGCGATGATGTTTCTTTTAAAAATGGAGTATTTATTATTTAGCCGGTAAGACTTCTAAATGTTTTCTCCCTATACAGTAAACTGTATTCTAAATCATTCATATTCACCAAATTAACTTGGACTGAATATTTAAGTTCTGTATTCTGAATACATATTTAAAATATTTGTGCTCCTATACAAGAACTGATATCCCTGAATCATAAATCTAGACTTATCTAGATTTTGTCTAGCTGTGCATTTCCATGTATACAGTAGATGGAATAAAATGTAAAGTAATGGGAATACAAGTATTGATACCCTGATATTACAAAAGAGCTATATCTTTTTATGAAATATGTTTCCATATATTATCACTGTCCAAAGTAAAACATTTATTTTTATTTTTGTCATTTTTTATTATTTTACACTATTTGAATGCAGCAGCTGATGTTTATATTGTGTAAAGATTTCATAATGAATGGGCCAATAGAAATGCTCCAAAATAGGAAAAAAATCTGGTTCCATTGACTTACATTGAAAGCAAATACCTTTGACCAGTAATGTGTATATATATATATATATAGTATAGTATATACTAATGATGGAAATGGACCCCAAAATAAATTCTGGTTCCATTGACTTACATTGTAAATCAATGTAAATGTATGTAATTGTGTAAACAGTCTACACGTCTCTACTACAAATGAAAGTTTGGAGTTCTCTGATTGTTTACTTTGGGGGTCTTAGTCGTAACAGCATGTTAAAGTACACCCCCCATCGTGAAGGCCGTCCTTTAGTCTATCTAGCTCTCACTGTGAGCTGTTTAAACTGCTGCAGCCGCCGGAGATTAAATAATAAAGGACTAATAAATTCTAATAAATAATAAAGGACTAATAAATAATAAGGACTGAACTCTGAGACGTGTACGTGAAGCGGCCGGGCCGTCGCTTTGAGATCACTTCCTTTCCGAGGCTGAATCAGAGCGAGCTTGACGCTAGCAGGACACAATGGTCAAAGCCTGGAAGTGTTGGAGTATCTATGAGATCACCCACAGTTCCCGAGAGACTTGCAGAGGGAGGATATCACTGCAGCAGGCCGACGAGGAGAACAAGCCCCCTTTACTCACTTCCATGTGTATACAGATTATATTCATTTAGGAACAATTACATTACATTACTTTGACTTCTGAGAATATTAGAAATTATATAATCAGCGTTTTCACTCAGATAGATGAAGGTAGTGTTAAAGTTTACCTGTACACAGGTAGGGTTAGGAGTCTTATCTAAGGACCCTTATTAGTATAGTATAAGGTAGATATCCAGGAGGGGAATCAAACCCCAGTCTGTAACCCACTACACAGCACAATACTATACTATACTTTACTTATACTATACCATACTATACTATACTATACCAACATTAAACTATCATTACACTGTACTGTATTATACACTATACCTCTATTACACACTATACCTATACTATACACCACAACAATACTATACTCTGCTATACACTATAAACCAAATACTATGATACACTATACCTATACTATACTATACTATACTATACTATACTATACTATACCAAGATTAAACTATCATTATACTGTACTGTATTTTTACACTATACCTCTATTACACACTATACCTATACTATACAGTACAATACAATACTATACTATACTTATAATATACTATACTATACTATACTAGGATTAAACTATCATTACACTGAACTGTATTATACACTATACCTCTATTACACACTATACCTATACTATACACCACAACAATACTATACTCTGCTATACACTATAAACCAAATACTATACTATACTATACTATACTATACTATACTATACTATACTATACCATACCAACATTAAACTATCATTATACTGTACTGTATTATACACTATACCTCTATTACACACTATACCTATACTATACACCACAACAATACTATACTCTGCTATACACTATAAACCAAATACTATGATACACTATACCTATACTATACTATACTATACTATACTATACTATACTATACCATACCAACATTAAACTATCATTACACTGTACTGTATTATAAACTATACCTCTATTACACACTATACCTATACTATACACCACAACAATACTATACTCTGCTATACACTATATACCAAATACTATGATACACTATACCTATACTATACTATACTATACTATACTATACTATACTATACTATACTATACCAAGATTAAACTATCATTATACTGTACTGTATTTTTACACTATACCTCTATTACACACTATACCTATACTATACAGTACAATACAATACTATACTATACTTATAATATACTATACTATACTATACTAGGATTAAACTATCATTATACTGAACTGTATTATACACTATACCTCTATTACACACTATACCTATACTATACACCACAACAATACTATACTCTGCTATACACTATAAACCAAATACTATACCTATACTATACTATACTATACTATACTATACTATACTATACTATACCAAGATTAAACTATCATTATACTGTACTGTATTATACACTATACCTCTATTACACACTATACCTATACTATACACCACAACAATACTATACTCTGCTATACACTATAAACCAAATACTATGATACACTATACCTATACTATACAATATTATACTTTACATGGTGCCAATACTGTACTGTGCTATACTGTATTATACTATACGCTATACCAATATTATACTATACTGTACTATTCTATGCCATCTCACTATATTTATACTATACGTTATACCTATAGTATACACTATACCAATACCGTACTACAATCTCCTATGCTACACCCAATACCAGTACTCTGCGATACTACATTATACCTATACTATACACCACAACAATACTATACTCTGCTATAGACAATATACCAAATAGTATGATACACTATACTATACAATACTATACTTTACATGGTGCCAATACTGTACTGTGCTATACTATATTATACTATATGCTATACCAATATTATACTATGTACTGTACTATTCTATACCTATACTATACGTTATACCTATACTATACACTACACCAATACTACACTATACTATACTGTACTGTACTATACTATAATATATTATACACTATACTAACCACCAAGGTTTAGTTCCAGGTTTATTTGGGGTGGAGGGGTGGGAGTTTTATTTCATTCTGTTATGTTGTTCCTGAACTTTGAAGTATTGTGTATTTAATAGATTCTATTAGCATCTGTAATTACATTTACACCTAGTATAAATAAACACTGCCTTAAATATAATATTATATAATATCATCGGTAATACTTACCTTACAGATTCCCTACTTATTTCAGTTCTTCAAACAGACTCACTTCCAAAGTTCAGTCTTAGAAGCTGGTTTAGCGTTTTCTGCTTTTCTTTATAGTCGACAAAGCTCAGGGTCATCAGACTGTCTGCGGTGTTTGATTTATTGTAGGACGTAATTACATTTAACCACATTAGTCTTGAACGCAGCTCATTCAACAGTCTGAGCTTCGACCAATGAGGAGCTGCAGAGGAGTGCATGCGGGAAAACAGACTGCGGGATTAAGAAAACACACAGAGGACGTATTTATAGCCTCTCTGAATAAGATCCGTGTGTTTTTCTCTCAGTTATTTATGAACGTTTTGTTCTTCAGGAGAGAGATCTGTGTGTCCCGCGCTCAAGGTTCTGACTAACACACACACACACACACACACAAACACACACATCCTGGAACTCCAGGCTGCTCAAGAGCTGAACAGGAAAAGGAGGGTAAAACACACACTGGAGGAATTCCGCACAGACCTCGATGACATCACTCCCTGAGCAGCTCTCCCTGTTTATTTATTTATTTATTTACTGACCAGGACGTCAGCGTCCTGACCTACACCAGACACACAAACTGACCCTGTATACATTCTTATACGTGCTGCTGGTTTGATTTCCAACTTGTTCATAAATTTCAGGTGAAAAAGAAGTTATTTAGTACATATCATGAAATCATTAAAATTACTGTGACGCCTTAATTACTCAAAGTTATAAAGGACTGTCGTAGTGGGTTGAGGTCATAAAGGACTGTCGTAGTGGGCTGAGGTCATAAAGGACTGTCGTAGTGGGCTGAGGTCATAAAGGACTGTCATAGTGGACAGAGGTCATAATAGACTGTTATAATGAGCTGAGGTGATAATAGACTGTCATAGTGGGCTGAGGTCATAAAGGACTGTCATAATGGGCTGAGGTGATAATAGACTGTCATAGTGGGCTAAGGTCAAAAAGGACTGTCATAGTGGACAGAGGTCATAATAGACTGTCATAGTGGGGTGAGGTCATAATAGACTGTCATAGTGGGCTAATGTCATAAAGGACTGTCATAATGGGCTGAGGTGATAATAGACTGTCATAGTGGGCTAAGGTCAAAAAGGACTGTCATAGTGGACAGAGGTCATAATAGACTGTCATAGTGGGGTGAGGTCATAATAGACTGTCATAGTGGGCTGAGGTGATAATAGACTGTCATAGTGGGCTGAGGTCATAATAGACTGTCATAGTGGGCTGAGGTCATAAAGGACTGTCATAGTGGGCTAATGTCATAAAGGACTGTCATAATGGGCTGAGGTGATAATAGACTGTCATAGTGGGCTTTGGTCATAAAGGACTGTCATAGTGTGTTGATGTCATAAAAGCCTGTTATAATGGGCTGATATTATAAAGGACTGTCATAGCGGGCTAATGTCATAAAGGACTGTCGTAGTGGGCTGAAGTCATAAAGGTCTGTCATAGTGGACAGAGGTCATAATAGACTGTCATAGTGGGGTGAGGTCATAATAGACTGTTATAATGGGCTGAGGTGATAATAGACTGTCATAGTGGGCTGAGGTCATAAAGGACTGTCATAATGGGCTGAGGTGATAATAGACTGTCATAGTGGGCTAAGGTCAAAAAGGACTGTCATAGTGGACAGAGGTCATAAAGGACTATCATAGCGGGCTAATGTCATAAAGGACTGTCATAGTGGGCTGAGGTCATAAAGGTCTGTCATAGTGGACAGAGGTCATAACAGACTGTCATAGTTGGGTGATGTCATAAAAGACTGTTATAATGGGCTGATGTTATAAAGGACTGTCATAGTGGACTGAGGTCATAATAGACTGTCATAATGGGACTGAGGTCATAATAGACGGTCATAGTGGGCTGAGGTCATAATAGACTGTCATAATGGGACTGAGGTCATAATAGACGGTCATAGTGGGCTGAGGTCATAAAGGACTGTCATAGTGGGCTGAGGTCATAAAAGACTGTGATAGTGGGCTGATGTCATAAAGGACTGTCATAGTGGGCTGATGTCATAAAGGACTGTCATAATGGGCTGAGGTGATAAAAGACTGTGATAGTGGGCTGATGTCATAATAGACTGTGATAGTGGGCTGATGTCATAAAGCACTGTCATAGTGTGTTGATGTCATAAAGGACTGTCATAATGGGCTGAGGTGATAAAAGACTGTGATAGTGGGCTGATGTCATAAAGGACTGTCATAATGGGCTGAGGTGATAAAAGACTGTGATAGTGGGCTGAGGTCATAATAGACTGTGATAGTGGGCTGATGTCATAAAGCACTGTCATAGTGTGTTGATGTCATAAAGGACTGTCATAATGGATTGATGTCATAAAGGACTGTCATAGTGTGTTGATGTCATAAAGGACTGTCATAATGGATTGATGTCATAAAGTACTGTCATAGTGTGTTGATGTCATAAAGGACTGTCATAGTGGTAAGAGGTCATAATAGACTGTCATAGTGGGCTGATGTCATAAAGGACTGTCATAGTGGTAAGAGGTCATAATAGACTGTCATAGTGGGCTGATGTCATAAAGGACTGTCATAGTGGTAAGAGGTCATAATAGACTGTGATAGTGGGCTGATGTCATAAAGCACTGTCATAGTGTGTTGATGTCATAAAGGACTGTCATAATGGATTGATGTCATAAAGGACTGTCATAGTGTGTTGATGTCATAAAGGACTGT
Organism: Megaleporinus macrocephalus; assembly: GCA_021613375.1. NCBI lineage: Eukaryota > Metazoa > Chordata > Actinopteri > Characiformes > Anostomidae > Megaleporinus > Megaleporinus macrocephalus. Next base: position 2,732,368 of record CM038705.1, read on the forward strand.
CATAATGGATTGATGTTATAAAGTACTGTCATAGTGTGTTGATGTCATAAAATACTGTTATAATGGGCTGATGACAAAGAACTGTCATGATCTGCTGATGTCATAATGTATTCTTTACAGGGAAAATATTTTTTTCACTTTCATGCCAAGAAATAAGTTAAAGAGCCCCTAACATGGGGACACAAATTGTCCCTGCTTTATAAAACAAAACAAACTCCCCCCCCACACACACACCCACCCAAGACACAAAACAGGGCACCCAATCAGGACGGAACTCATTTACATACAGTCAGTCTTAAAGGCACAGTAACCAAAATGGATTGATGAAGAGAAAAAGAGAAGCTGACAAATAGGACTGATTTAGAAACAGTTTAAAAATGAGCTTCTTGGGGGCCCCATTCTGTTTTTTGCCAAGGGCCCCAGAATCACAGGCCCGATCGTGTACTCAGGGAAGAGTATCATGACGTAATTTATCATACTAACATTAATATATATATATATATATATATATATATATATATATATATATATATATATATATATATATATATATATATATATATATATATATGTGTGTTAGTTTAGAGCTAAAACTCACACCTGAACACTGCGGCTCTAAATATAACGCGTCCCCTAGAAGTGCCGTCAGGGCCAGACATTCTCCAGCATTCCAGGCATTTCTTTGGGGGGAGTCTCTGGTGCATTTTCGGTGTAAGGTCGTTGGTGTTGCAGTGGCCTTCAGAACGCTGCCCCCGTGTGAACGTCCAGATGTACCTGTGATAAGAACGCTGCCCATAGATCTGAGTTCAAAAGCATTTACACTCTGTTTAACTCTATTGAGTTTTTTATATAGTGATTTTCTTTATCATTCAAAACTACAGTGCCATTCATCAGTCAAAAGTTTGGAGACACCTACCTGAGTATATATATGTGTATAACTATAGAGATGTTTAGATCTGATTGTGTTGAGAGACGAGTGTAAACAGTGAAGTTGGAGCCCATGTACACAAATATTACTAAAACAAACATTTGAGTGTATTTAATGTGAAAATGAGAATGTATATTTTTATAAGAGCTATAAAACCACCAAACCTGTTTATCAGAACAAGATCTCAGCATCTACACTATCTTCTTCAGTCCTGTTAGAGAAGCAGCTCATGTGGCTCCTCATTAAGAAGCTGCTGGTCAGAATGTTCAAAGTATGTAAACCTGCATCAGAGCAAATGAGCTCATTTCTAAAAGACCCTCTAAACATTCTTTAAACACAACCAGATGTTTCATTCTTCTCCAGGAATAATTCCATACCGACTATTCTATAGTTCTGATCTCCTCACACTTATTCACTAATATTATTATTACTATTAATATAGTACTAATAACAACAAGCTGAGGAGGTGTGTCCAAACTTTTGACTGAGAGTGTAGTAGGGGTTCCCTGCTGACAAAAACAGCATAGACCGTGCATTCCATACTAGTCTATGCTGGTCTGGTGCTGGTTTAGCTGGTCAGCCAGTGCGGCCACGCTGGTTGACCAACATAGCATCATCCAAAACACATGGTATGCTGGTTTCGCTGGTCTGTGTTGGTTTCTCTAGCAGGGACATTCCTCTGATTACTCTAAAACATCTGCTTATGATGCAAACAGAGACATTCAGAGTGGTTTCGTTTGGAATTCTTTGTTCTACAGAAACTTAAAGTCAGATTTATTCCATACCAGTAGCAGAAGGAACCAAATATTCATGTCCTTAACAATTCTTTAAGAAGGTTAAAGACATTTTAATGCAAAATAGTCCCCAAAAAATTTAAAGAATTTTACCATCATCCATATTCCATATTAAAATGTATTTAGGTTCACTGGTGGGTTTTACCATCACCACCACTGTAAACACCATCACCATCACTGTAAACACCATCACCACCACTGTAAACACCATCCCCACCACTGTAAACATCACCACCACCACTGTAAACATCCCCACCACTGTAAACATCACCACCACCACTGTAAACACCATCCCCACCACTGTAAACACCATCACCACTGTAAACATCCCCACCACTGTAAACATCACCACCACCACTGTAAACACCATCACCATCACTGTAAACACCATCACCACCACTGTAAACACCATCCCCACCACTGTAAACATCCCCACCACTGTAAACAACATCACCACCACTGTAAACATTATGACCACCACTGTAAACATTATCACCACCACTGTAAACACCATCACCACCACTGTAAACACCATCACCACCACTGTAAACAACATCACCACTGTAAACATCACCACCACTGTAAACATTATCACCACCACTGTAAACACCATCACCACCACTGTAAACAACATCACCACCACTGTAAACACCATCACCACCACTGTAAACACCATCACCACTGTAAACATCACCACCACTGTAAACATCATCACCACCACTGTAAACACCATCACCACTGTAAACAACACCCCCACTGTAAACATCATGACCACCACTGTAAACACCACAACCATCACCATACAACACCTAAGCATGCCATGTTAAAACAATTTTAATTACTTTAATGACTCAACCACAGGATTTTAGAGAAATTAAAAAGCTGCTGGAGTTACCCTTTAAGGCTGATGTTTTAGCATTTGGCATTTTAATTGTTAAGCTAGTAGCAGCAGCAGCAGCAGCAGCATTAACAGGACAGCTGACAGAGCGCTGCAAACAGATGGAGTACAGAAAGGTGCAGCCCATAACGAATGTATTGATATATATTAAGAGTTTTTAATTAACCAGTTATTTAAATATTCATGGTAAATATTCTAAATGACTTTGTCTACACATCATTAACTGAATTATACAAAAAAGTATATATATATATAAAGAACTGATTATATTTAAGAGACCGACTGGGACTTTTATTTTGAAGGCGCTCTGTGCTGGTTAGGATGTGTAGAGATGTCTGACAGCGCAGAGTCTCCCACAGAAACACAGAAAGATGAGTCCTCCTCTCAGCAGAGCAGCGCAGACACAGCAGAGACCGGAGCTTCGGAGGAGAAGAAAAAGAGTGAGATCGAGTTTCGACTACATATTTAACTACTTACTTCAAAAGAAAGTTCATTTTCTTGCTGTAAACAGTCGAACCTACAGCTAGCTCGCCAGATATTTCCGCGATAGTTTGAGTGACAGGGACGTGAGCCAATGGAATAGCAGAGAGCTGATTCCTTAGCCAATCAGTGAGCTGTAAGCGCTGTAAACTGACTGCGTAATCAGTTAGCCACCTAGCTAGTTAGCTCTCCAGATAAAATGATGTGAAATTATACTTTTTATGTCAATTTAATCAACAAACTGCGACCTTTTAGATGTTTCACATATGTGAGTGCTCAGGTTGTTTTACAGGCGTAGCTGAAAAACAGCGAATGTTTATTTAATTTATTTAATTTAACCAGATTAGGTAGCTAGCATAGCTAACGTCAGTTCAAGTCTAGTTTCACAACAAAAACTAAATTAACATTAAAACTGCTTTTCTTTCTCTTTTAACTTACAGATCGCTCTTATTAATGTAAACACTAAGATCAACCTGTTAAAATGGAATAGTACATGTTTAGAGGCCTGTAATTTGTTTGGACACTCTATTGCCAAAGGTGTTCTCTCATCCATCCATCACTTATTTTATTATTATTATTATTATTATTATTATTATTATTATTATTATTATTACCTCATAACACTTTAAACCAGTTGGTAACATTGCACATGCAGTCAAGGTCTAATTTCAGTTTTAGATGTAATAATTTTGTTTTCCGTCATTATGTGTTATTAAAACACATCACAACCTGCATTCATACACAGGAATCAGTTTATGTGAATATAGCTTAATAGCAACAACAAAAACAACAACAACAACAATAATAATAATAATTATTATTATTATTATATAATTCACTGTGTGATGAGAATCGTGTCTGGATTTTAAGGATGTAGGAATCTTCTGTATGTGAATGTCTGATGTGTCTCCTCTCTCAGTTGATGTGCTCCTGAAGGCGGTGGGCGACACCCCCATAATGAAGACCAAAAAGTGGGCAGTGGAGAAAGGGAGGACCGTCCAGTCTCTCGCGCAGTTCATCTCCCGATTCCTTAAACTCGAGCCCAGCGAACAACTGGTACGAGACACGAGTCTGCTGGAACACTTTAGTATTGCATAGATTTCACTTAAAGGGCAATTCCACCAGAATTTGTGCATAACTCACTGGGTGGTTAAGACGTAAACAGAGAGGTTTTGTTGTGAAATGGGTCAGATGGTGGTGAAGGTAACCAGGGGTCTCCATGTCTACAACACAAATCTACACATTGTATTTACTATGAAACCCACCAGTGAAGCTACACGTGTCTTCTGAGTTTATCTGGATGTTGATGGTAAAATGTGGAAGATCTGAAAATACTAGGTTTTCTTTGGGGACTATTTGAACCTCACAGCGTCCTGCATGTATCCCTCCACCATGAATGGAGTTTAAGACTGAGATCTTCTCTAAACTATCATAAACAGCGTCTCAGAATCAGACAGTGTATTTATAACATCTACTGTAAGAACTTTCTGTGAGGAGCTTTTAGAGGTGGACGTCTGGTTCCATTCACCACCACTGTGAACAGTTCTGACTGTATCTAGAACCGAGAGTTTTACACAGAAACACTCTGAATGACTCTGTTTCCATCTTAACCTTCTAACTATGCAGAAAATTTGAACAAAGTGGTGTAATTTCCCTTTTAAAACATCACAGATTCTTATATTAAGTATTACTGTAAGTAGAAGTTGATCAGCTCTGTTCCTTAAACTTCTCAACTCTTTGTTTTTGAACAGTTTATTTATGTCAATCAGTCATTCGCGCCGTCACCAGATCAAGAAGTGGGTGTGCTTTTCGAGGTAGGTACCTGTGAGCTGTGAGTAATACAGCTGTTTGGTAATAACCACAGTAATAATTATAACCGTGTTCATGCTTTGTGGTTGGAGAAGCTTGTGACTAACACAGATACTCCACACAGGGGTGGGCAGATATGACTAGAATATTATATCCTGCCAAGTTCTTACCAAACTAAACAGATCACAAGATAATTATACACAGACCTTTTTTAAAACAGCCTCTGGTTAAAATTATTATTATTATTCAACATTGTATATCCTGTATGCCATTAAATCCACATATACAGGATCCATTATGCTCTCTATGGGGAAACGTGTTGGTCAGTGTTCTTTAGGGACTGACCGAAGTTCAGAGGAGCATATTGTTTATCATTCTAACACCGTTTAGTACAGTAATGATGAAAAGTTGTCATATATTCCACCTTCAGCTCAGCGTAGGATTAGTATGTGTTCCATGTCACACTGCAGTGTTCGAGTCGGGTGGCGGGTCATATAAAAACTCAATAATGTGAATGTTTCTTATAGTTAGGACTTAATTTCCCATAATTTGTCATTTCTAAATCAAAATAATAGAAATTTATATTAGTCATAATTCAGATGTGCTATGTTCTATTATGAGATACTAAGTCATAATTATGATATGCTAAATCCCATTATGAGATATTAAGTTATAACTCTGATATATTAAGTCATTACATTGTTATACTAAGTCATAATTCTGATACACTGAGTCCTATTATGAGATGCGAAGTCATAACTCTGATATACCAAGTCATAATTATGATATACTGGGTTATTTTTATGAGATACTAAGTCATATTTTGATAAGTCCTATTATGAGATACTAAGTAATAACTCTGGTATACTAAGTCACAACTATATATATATATATATATACTGAGTCCTATTGTAAGATACTAAGTCATAATTATGAGATGCTAAACCTTATTATGTGATACTACATCATAACTGATATATTAAGTAATAACTCTGATATACTGAGTCCTATTATGAGATACTAAGTAATAACTCTGATATACTGAGTCCTATTATGAGATATTAAGTCATAACTCTGATATACTAAATCATAATTCTGATACACTGAGTCCTATTATGAGATACTAAGTCATAATTCTGATATACTGAGTCCTATTATGAGATACTAAGTCATAACTCTGATATACTGAATCCTATTATGAGATACTAAGTCGTAACTCTGATATACTGAGTCCTATTATGAGATACTATGTCATAATTCTGATATAGTGAGTCCTATTATGAGATACTTCGTCATAACTCTGATATACTGAGTCCTATTATGAGATACTAAGTCATAACTCTGATATACTGAGTCCTATTATGAGATACTAAGTCATAACTTTGATATACTGAGTCCTGTTATGAGATACTAAGTCATAACTCTGAAATACTATGTCATAACTCCGATATAGTGAGTCCTATTACGAAATACTAAGTCATAAGTCTGATATGCTGAGTCCTATTATGAGATACTAAGTCATAACTCTGATATACTGAGTCCTATTATGAGATACTAAGTCATAACTCTGATATACTGAGTCCTATTATGAGATACTAAGTCATAACGCTGATATACTGAGTCCTATTATGAGATACTAAGTCATAACTCTGATATACTGAGTCCTATTATGAGATACTAAGTCATAACTCTGAAATACTGAGTCCTATTATGAGATACTAAGTCATAACGCTGATATACTGAGTCCTATTATGAGATACTAAGTCAGAACTCTGAGAAACTTTATTGTGATGTAGTAAAGGATGTTACTTGTCCTCCTGATGAGGCTTTCGAGCAGGACAGAACTGTTGAAGTGTGTTATGGTCGTATGCTATTGTGCTGTCTTACCAGAAGAGGGCGCTGTGGCTGAAGTTTTTGTGTCAGCCCTTCTGAAATCGGGGACTGCAGTGTGGTCATTGTGTCTGACTGGCTGCACCTTTCTTTACTACATCTGTCTGCAGGCTAACAGATTTGAATGCCAAATGCTAAAACTTCAGCCTTAAAGGGCACCAGCTTTTCAAAATTTGTATACAATTTCATGGTTGAGATGTAAGCAAAGTTATTCAAATTGTTGTGAAATGGTTCTTTGTCGAGAAACTTGACCTGCTTAGATGGTGTTTACAGTTGTGGTGGTGACGTTGTTTACAGTGGTGGAGATGATGTTTACAGTGGTGGTGATGGTGTTTACAGTGGTGGTGATGGTGTTTACAGTGGTGGTGGTGACGTTGTTTACAGTGGTGGAGATGATGTTTACAGTGGTGGTGATGGTGTTTACAGTGGTGGTGATGGTGTTTACAGTGGTGGTGATGGTGTTTACAGTGGTGGTGATGGTGTTTACAGTGGTGGTAATGATGTTGACAGTGGTGGTAATGATGTTTACAGTGGTGGTGGTGGTGATGATGGTGTTTACGGTGGTTGTCATGTTGTTTACAGTGGTGGTGATGATTTTTACAGTGGTGATGATGGTGTTTACAGTGGTGGTGATGGTGTTTACAGTGGTGGTGATGATTTTTACAGTGGTGATGATGGTGTTTACAGTGGTGGTGGTGATGTTTACTCTGGTGGTGATGGTGTTTACAGTGGTGGTGATGATGTTTACTCTGGTGGTGATGGTGTTTACAGTGGTGGTGATGTTTACAGTGGTGATGGTGTTTACAGTGGTGGTGGTGATGTTTACAGTGGTGATGGTGTTTACAGTGGTGGTGGTGATGTTTACTCTGGTGGTGATGGTGTTTACAGTGGTGGTGGTGGTAATGGTGTTTACGGTGGTTGTCATGTTGTTTACAGTGGTGGTAATGATGTTTACAGTGGTGGTGATGGTGTTTACGGTGGTAGTGATGATGTTTACAGTGGTGATGATGGTGTTTACAGTGGTGGTGGTGATGTTTACTCTGGTGGTGGAGGTGTTTACAGTGGTGGTGATGTTTACTCTGGTGGTGATGTTTACAGTGGTGGTGATGGTGTTTACAGTGGTGGTGGTGATGGTGTGTACAGTGCTGGTGATGGTGTTTACAGTGGTGATAGTGTTTACAGTGGTGGTGATGATGGTGTGTACAGTGCTGGTGATGGTGTGTACAGTGCTGGTGATGGTGTTTACAGTGGTGGTGATGGTGTTTACAGTGGTGGTGATGGTGTTTACAGTGGTGGTGATTGTGTTTACAGTGGTGGTGATGGTGTTTACAGTGCTGGTGATGGTGTGTACAGTGCTGGTGATGGTGTTTACAGTGGTGGTGATGGTGTGTACAGTGGTGGTGATAATGTGTACAGTGGTGGTGATGGTGGTTACAGTGGTGGTGATGGTGTTTACAGTGGTGGTGATGGTGTTTACAGTGGTGGTGATGGTGTTTACAGTGGTGGTGATGGTAACCAGGGGTCTAAATGTGTACAACACCAGTATACACGCTATTTACTATCAGACCCACCAGTGAACCTACACGTGTCTTCTGAGTGTTGATGGTAAAGTACCAGTAACTTTTCTTTGTGGACTATTTTGCAGCACCGCGCTCTACACGTATCCCTCCACCATGACCTGAAACAACTGGTTCATTTAAAAACAACACCTAATATACATAAATGTATTAATTTCTTCTCAAACTCTGCAGGCATGCTGGGTAAACGTCCTGGGCAGTGTGTACATGCTTGTGGAGATCTGCTTACTAACTTCACGTGTTATAAATACGTTGTATAATAAAATAGTTCTTCTTCTTGTTGTTCAGTGTTTCGGCAGTGATGGAAAACTCGTCCTGCATTACTGCAAGTCACAAGCCTGGGGATGACCTTTCAACCTTCCTACAGCTTCTCCTCCACCCCGCCTCCCCACACTGATACATACTGATACACACTTACACACCTTACAGGGCAATTCCACCCAATTTTATACAAATTTCTCCACCATCCAGCATTTGAGGTGCAAACAGAGTGATTCAGAGTGGGTTTTGGTGTGAAGTAGTTCAGATGATGGTGTTTACAGTGGTGGTGATGGTAACCAAGCGTCACCAGGTCTACAACACCAATATAATTATACATCTTATTGACTATCTAACCCACCTAGAAAACTTAATTTTGGGGACTATTTTTTGTTTGCCTTACAACGTCCCACATGTATCCCTCCACCCGGAATGCATTCTAAGGCTTAAACTACCTTAACCAGCGTCTCAGACATCAGACCGTGTATTTATTACTATTAACTATAATAGTCTATAAGTGAGTTTTTAGAGGTGGACGTCTGGTTCCATTCACCACCACTGTGAAGCGCTCTGAACAGTTTGCATTGAATCCACTCTGAAGAGCTTTACAGTCTATAGAGAAAATTTGGAAATATTGGTGGAGTTCCCCGTTCAAAAGTAGAGCTGTCTGAATGCTTCTTGGCTTAAAGCTAAAACTGTGATTGGTTTAGAACCTCAGTTACAAATAGGGTTCTTTAAAAGGTTCTTAAAGGAACCCAAGCTTAACAAGAGCTTTTCGGCACCTTTATTTTGTAGACGTCTGTGCACATGTTTGTTTGTTTTTTTAAAATATGACTAATTGTTTATGTTTTGTGTTTATGTAAATAAATTATGGCGCTAATGTGAAGTCACGTTTCAGTTCTTGCTGTCCGGCTATACTTTTCCTCCCCCTCCAGCCCCTCTAAGCCCCCCTCCAGCCCCCCTAAGCCCCCCTCGGGATGTCACCTGATTGCTGTAGGGGAGGATTGCGGAGCGGGATGTGTAATAATCACAGGAAGGCCGAATACCTACAGTGTCAAATCCAGCTGGATTACATGAGGAGCAGACAGAATGTGATGTCCTGCATTGTGCTGTAATTACACTGTCAGCTGTGGGGGGTGGAGAGGGGTGCGGAGGTGGGAGGGGGTCGCAGGCAGGGTGGGAGTGAGGGGTGGCGGTGTAAAAGAAGAAAAGCTGGAGAAAGGGAGAGAGAGAGAGAGTCCTAACAGATGGACTTGGGAGGGATTACGCAAAAATCTGAGGTTGGACTGTGACACCAATTTCCAAGGAGAGAGAGAGAGAGAGAGAGAGAGAGGGAGAGAGAGAGAGAGAGAGAGAGAGAGAGAAAAGGAGGAGATTGGTGCAGAGATGAACAGAAATCTCCGAGGAAGGAGCTCAGAGAGAGAGAGAGAGAGACAGAGAGGGAGGATAAGGATGCTTAGCTGTGGGGCCGAGGGCCTGAAAGATAGCGCGCAGAGCTGGAGGATGGACTGGGACGGGAGCCGAGCCGCTGCGTCCCCTGTGCACTCGTGAGACGGAAGACTGAAGTTCACAGGTAAGAGAAGACGAGCAGCGTTCACACAGTTCAGATTCAAATCCTTCTGTTTTAATTAATTAAGCTGAAACTCTGATTCCTCATTAAGTATAAGTGTAACTGTATTTAAAGGGGAACTCTACCAAGTTTCCAAAATTTCTGCAGGGATCAGTCCTTGACGTAAATAGTCCCTGAAAACGTTATTTCCAGATTTTGAAAGATCTCACCCTCGCATGACCCGCTCCGTGCTGGAGAAACTCGCCCGGTCAGTTCCGTTCACAGTGGTGGTGAATGGAACCAGGCGTCCACCTTTAAAAGCTCCTCACAGAAAGTTATTATTTCAGTAGATGTTATAAATACACTGTCTGATGTCTGAGACGTTGTTTTGCCATTAATCTGTACCTGTACACAGGTAGGTAAAGACAGTAATACAGTTTACCTGTACACAGGTAGGTAAAGACAGTAATACAGTTTACCTGTACACAGGTAGGTAAAGACAGTAATACAGTTTACCTGTACACAGGTAGGTAAAGACAGTAATACAGTTTACCTGTACACAGGTAGGTAAAGACAGTAATACAGTTTACCTGTACACAGGTAGGTGAAGGTAATGTTACAGGTTACCTGTACACAGGTAGGTAAAGACAGTAATACAGTTTACCTGTACACAGGTAGGTGTAGGTAGTGTTACAGTTTACCTGTACACAGGTAGGTGTAGGTAGTGTTACAGTTTACCTGTACACAGGTAGGTGAAGGTAGTATTACAGTTTACCTGTACACAGGTAGGTGACGGTAGTGATACAGTTTTTCAGTACACAGGTAGGTGTGGGTACTGTTACAGTTTACCTGTACACAGGTAGGTGACGGTAGAGATACAGTTTACCTGTACACAGGTAGGTGAAGGTAGTGTTACAGTTTACCTGTACACAGGTAGCTGAGGGTAGTGTTAAAGTTTACCTGTACACAGGTAGGTGAAGGTAGTGTTACAGTTTATCTGTACACAGGTAGGTGTAGGTAGTGATACAGTTTACCTGTACACAGGTAGGTGAAGACAGTGATACAGTTTACCTGTACACAGGTAGGTGAAGGTAGTGTTACAGTTTACCTGTACACAGGTAGGTGTAGGTAGTGATACAGTTTACCTGTACACAGGTAGGTGAAGGTAGTGATACAATTTACCTGTACACAGGTAGGTGAAGGTAGTGATACAGTTTACCTGTACACAGGTAGGTGAAGGTAGTGTTACAGTTTACCTGTACACAGGTAGGTGAAGGTAGTGATACAGTTTACCTGTACACAGGTAGGTGAAGGTAGTGATACAGTTTACCTGCACACAGGTAGGTAAAGGTAGTGATACAGTTTACCTGTACACAGGTAGGTGAAGGTAGTGTTACAGTTGACCTGTACACAGGTAGGTGAAGGTAGTGTTACAGTTTACCTGTACACAGGTAGGTGTAGGTAGTGTTACAGTTTACCTGTACACAGGTAGGTGTAGGTAGTGTTACAGTTTACCTGTACACAGGTAGGTAAAGGTAGTGACACAGTTTACCTGCACACAGGTAGGTGTAGGTAGTGTTAGGAGTCCTACCTGGGGACTCTTATTGGTATAGTGTAAAGTGATTGATGGGGAAATTGAATAACCATTAAGATGTTTCGTTGGGTTTTTGAAAGGGGGCATCCACCAATAACAAGTTGGCCTGCAGGACCTTCAGCCGACCTATTAAATTAGCCAGCATCAGATACGACCACGACCTCCTCCTGTTTTGCAGCAATGCTGGACCACATGCCTCGCCGCTCTCGCTCCCTTCTCTCTCTCTCGCTCACCTCCCTCGCCCTGGCCCTCTCCGTCCTGGCCTTCTGCACCTCCTACTGGTGTGAGGGAACACACAAAGTGGTCAAACCGCTCTGCCTGTCGCCCGTCAAGATGAAGAACTGCGGTCAGAACAACAGTGAGCCTTACACTACAGGTGAGAAGCTCTAATCATCTCAGACATATGATGGTTTTCATTGCTCTCCAAACTGATTACAGTAGTTATGGTGATGGTGTTTACAGTGGTGGTGATGTTTACAGTGGTGGTGATGGTATTTACAGTGGTGATGGTATTTACAGTGGTGATGATGGTGTTTACAGTGTTGATGTTTACAGTGGTGATGGTATTTACAGTGGTGGTGATGTTTACAGTGTTGATGTTTACAGTGGTGGTGGTGATGTTTACAGTGGTGGTGATGGTATTTACAGTGATGATGGTGTTTACAGTGGTGGTGATGGTATTTACAGTGGTGGTGGTATTTACAGTGGTGATGATGGTGTTTACAGTGTTGATGTTTACAGTGGTGATGGTATTTACAGTGGTGGTGATGTTTACAGTGTTGATGTTTACAGTGGTGGTGATGGTGTTTACAGTGGTGGTGATGGTGTTTACAGTGGTGGTGATGTTTACAGTGTTGATGTTTACAGTGGTGGTGATGGTGTTTACAGTGGTGGTGATGTTTACAGTGGTGGTGATGTTTACAGTGTTGATGTTTACAGTGGTGGTGATGGTGTTTACAGTGGTGGTGGTGGTGTTTACAGTGGTGGTGATGGTGTTTACAGTGGTGGTGATGTTTACAGTGTTGATGTTTACAGTGGTGGTGATGGTGTTTACAGTGGTGGTGATGTTTACAGTGGTGGTGATGGTGTTTACAGTGGTGGTGGTGGTGTTTACAGTGGTGGTGATGGTGTTTACAGTGGTGGTGATGTTTACAGTGTTGATGTTTACAGTGGTGGTGATGGTGTTTACAGTGGTGGTGATGTTTACAGTGGTGGTGATGGTGTTTACAGTGGTGGTGATGTTTACAGTGTTGATGTTTACAGTGGTGGTGATGGTGTTTACAGTGGTGGTGATGTTTACAGTGGTGGTGATGTTTACAGTGGTGGTGATGGTGTTTACAGTGGTGGTGATGTTTACAGTGGTGGTGATGGTGTTTACAGTGGTGGTGATGTTTACACTGTTGATGTTTACAGTGGTGGTGATGGTGTTTACAGTGGTGGTGATGTTTACAGTGGTGGTGATGGTGTTTACAGTGGTGGTGGTGTTTACAGTGGTGGTGATGGTGTTTACAGTGGTGGTGGTGTTTACAGTGGTGGTGATGGTGTTTACAGTGGTGGTGATGATGGTGTTTACAGTGTTGGTGGTGATGTTTACAGTGGTGGTGATGGTGTTTACAGTGGTGGTGGTGGTGGTGAAGGTAAACATCATCACCACCACTGTAAACATCACCACTGTAAACAACATCATCACCACCACTGTAAATACCATCACCACCACTGTAAACACAATCATCACCACTGTAAACAACATCACCATCACCACCACTGTAAACATCACCACCACTGTAAACACCATCACCACCACTGTAAACACCATCACCACCACTGTAAACACCACCACCACTGTAAACACCATCACCACCACTGTAAACACCACCACCACTGTAAACACCATCACCACCACTGTAAACACCATCACCACCACTGTAAACACCACCACCACTGTAAACACCATCACCACCACTGTAAACACCACCACCACTGTAAACAACATCACCACCAACTCTTTAAAACCACGGTTATTCAGAAATTTTGAAAGTAGGGTGGAATTCCCCTGTAAGTCCTCAGTCTTGTCCATGTGTTTTGTTGGTGATCTCAGCGGAGCAGCCTCTTAAAGCTCCTGCTGATTGACAGGTTGTGATGCTCTCTCTCTATTATGTTCTCTCGCTCCAGTGCGCAAACAATAAGCCTGTTACTGTGGATTTACTCAAGATCTTGTTACTCCACCCTCTCTCTCTCTCTCTCTCTCTCTCTCTCTCTCTCCCTCTCCTTCTCTCTCTCTCCTTCTCTCTCTCTCTCTCCTTCTCTCTCTCTCTCTCTCTGTCTCTCTCTCTCTCCTTCTCTCTCTCCGTCTCTCTCTCTCTCCTTCTCTCTCTCTCTCTCTCTGTCTCTCTCTCTCTCTCTCTCTCTCTCTCTCCTTCTCCCTCTCCTTCTCTCTCTCTCCTTCTCTCTCTCTCTCTCCTTCTCTCTCTCTCTCTCTCTCTCTCTCTCCCTCTCCTTCTCTCTCTCTCTCTCCTTCTCTCTCTCTCCTTCTCTCTCTCTCTCTCTCTGTCTCTCTCTCTCTCTCTCTCTCTCTCTCTCTCTCTCTCTCTCTCCCTCTCCTTCTCTCTCTCTCCTTCTCTCTCTCTCTCTCCTTCTCTCTCTCTCTCTCCTTCTCTCTCTCTCTCTCTCTCTCTCTCCTTCTCTCTCTCTCTCTCCTTCTCTCTCTCTCTCTCCTTCTCTCTCTCTCTCTCTCTCTCTCTCTCTCTCTCGTTCACACACACACACACACACATACAGCTGGATTACCTGCTTTAACCTCCCGTGTTACACAAGTCAGCTCCCTTGTTTCATTGAGAAGCTGCTGTGGCATCTCAGAGAGCCTCAGCTCTGCCTCCAAATCTGAATCACTCTTAGAGTCGGGAAAGTTGGTGCTGCGTCGTGTTCACCCCACTGTGTTACATCAGCTCTGCCTCTAATTACACTCATCTCCGCCTCCGGTTCTGAAGATGCTGTCTGTCTGTCTGTCTGTCGTTGGTGGTGCATGTGCATTGTATGGTCCATTATTGCTCAATCAATACAAGACTTCAGCTGCTCAACAGCCCACACTCACCATCTGAGCCTGCTCTCCATGGTGATCCATACATTTTCAATAGGAGGCAGATGTGGACCGCAGGCAGGTCAGTCAAGCACTCACACGTCTGTGAAGCTGTTATAGCCCCTGCAGAGCGAGGCCTGACCAGAGCCAGTTATGAGGTGGCTATGCTAATCGCTAAGGTGTTTAAACACTCCAGCAGCACTGCTGTGTCTGATCCACTCACACCAGCACAACACACACTAACTAACACACCACCACCACGTCGGCGTCACTGCAGAGAAACGCACCATCAGAGAAAACTTTAATAAGTTTAAAATCATTATTCTGTACATACAGTGTATATATCTCTGCAGAAAGCCCCACCCCGGACCCCCGGGGACCCTCCAATAGAACCATCTCGCCAAAGCGGAGGGAGGAACTGGCCAGGATTCGCCAGAGACAGCTGGCCAACGCTGTGCATTACATCTGGGAGACGGGAGAGGACAAGTACATGTTCCGCTATTTCCACACCGGCTTCTGGGAGTCGTGCGAGAAACACGCTGACGGTGAGGACAGCAGTCTGGTGGAGACCACTACACCACCATACTGACCACTACACCACCATACTGACCAGTACACCACCATACTAACCACTACACCACCATACTAAGCACTACACCACCTTAATAACCACTACACCACCATACTGACCACTACACCACCGTACTAACCACTACACCACCATACTAACCACTACACCACCGTACTAACCACTACACCACCATACTGACCACTACACCACCATACTGACCAGTACACCACCATACTAACCACTACACCACCATACTAACCACTACACCACCTTAATAACCACTACACCACCATACTGACCACTACACCACCGTACTAACCACTACACCACCATACTAACCACTACACCACCGTACTGACCACTACACCACCATACTAACCACTACACCACCGTACTAACCACTACACCACCATACTGACCACTACACCATTATACTAACCACTACACCACCATACTGACCACTACACCACCATACTAACCACTACACCACCGTACTAACCACTACACCACCGTACTAACACTACACCACCATACTAACCACTACACCACCATACTAACCACTACACCACCATACTGACCACTACACCACCATACTAACCACTACACCACCATACTAACCACTACACCACTATACTAACCACTACACCACCATACTGACCACTACACCACCATACTAACCACTACACCACCATACTGACCACTACACCATTATACTAACCACTACACCACCATACTGACCACTACACCACCATACTAACCACTACACCACCGTACTAACCACTACACCACCGTACTAACACTACACCACCATACTAACCACTACACCACCATACTAACCACTACACCACCATACTGACCACTACACCACCATACTAACCACTACACCACCATACTAACCACTACACCACTATACTAACCACTACACCACCATACTGACCACTACACCACCATACTAACCACTACACCACCATACTGACCACTACACCACCGTACTAACCACTACACCACCATACTGACCACTACACCACCATACTAACCACTACACCACTATACTAACCACTACACCACCATACTGACCACTACACCACCATACTAACCACTACACCACCATACTGACCACTACACCACTATACTAACCACTACACCACCATACTGACCACTACACCACCATACTAACCACTACACCACCATACTAACCACTACACCACCATACTGACCACTACACCACCATACTGACCACTACACCACCATACTAACCACTACACCACCGTACTAACCACTACACCACCGTACTGACCACTACACCACCATACTAACCACTACACCACCATACTAACCACTACACCACCATACTAACCACTACACCACCATACTGACCACTACACCACCATACTAACCACTACACCACCATACTAACCACTACACCACCATACTAACCACTACACCACCATACTAACCACTACACCACCATACTGACCACTACACCACCATACTAACCACTACACCACCATACTGACCACTACACCACCATACTAACCACTACACCACCATACTGACCACTACACCACCATACTGACCACTACACCACCGTACTAACCACTACACCACCGTACTAACCACTACACCACCATACTGACCACTACACCACCATACTAACCACTACACCACCATACTGACCACTACACCACCATACTAACCACTACACCACCATACTGACCACTACACCACCATACTAACCACTACACCACCATACTAACCACTACACCACCATACTGACCACTACACCACCATACTAACCACTACACCACCATACTGACCACTACACCACCATACTAACCACTACACCACCGTACTAACCACTACACCACCGTACTAACCACTACACCACCATACTGACCACTACACCACCATACTGACCACTACACCACCATACTAACCACTACACCACCATACTAACCACTATACCACCATACTGACCACTACACCACCATACTGACCACTACACCACCATACTAACCACTACACCACCATACTAACCACTACACCACCGTACTAACCACTACACCACCGTACTAACCACTACACCACCGTACTAACCACTACACCACCATACTGACCACTACACCACCGTACTAACCACTACACCACCATACTAACCACTACACCACCATACTAACCACTACACCACCGTATTAACCACTACACCACCATACTAACCACTACACCACCATACTAACCACTACACCACCGTACTAACCACTACACCACCGTACTAACCACTACACCACCGTACTAACCACTACACCACCGTACTGACCACTACACCACCGTACTAACCACTACACCACCGTACTAACCACTACACCACCATATTGACCACTACACCACCATACTAACCACTACACCACCATACTAACCACTACACCACCATACTGACCACTACACCACCGTATTAACCACTACACCACCATACTAACCACTACACCACCATACTGACCACTACACCACCATACTAACCACTACACCACCGTACTAACCACTACACCACCGTACTAACCACTACACCACCATACTGACCACTACACCACCGTACTAACCACTACACCACCATACTAACCACTACACCACCATACTGACCACTACACCACCATACTAACCACTACACCACCATACTAACCACTACACCACCATACTGACCACTACACCACCGTACTAACCACTACACCACCATACTAACCACTACACCACCGTACTAACCACTACACCACCGTACTAACCACTACACCACCATACTAACCACTACACCACCGTACTAACCACTACACCACCGTACTAACCACTACACCACCATACTAACCACTACACCACCGTACTAACCACTACACCACCATACTAACCACTACACCACCGTACTAACCACTACACCACCATATTGACCACTACACCACCGTACTAACCACTACACCACCATACTAACCACTACACCACCGTACTAACCACTACACCACCATATTGACCACTACACCACCATACTAACCACTACACCACCATACTAACCACTACACCACCATACTAACTCTGTGATTGGTCACATCTGGAGTGTTAGTATTTTATTAAGACCAATATAATAACAATAATAGAAACTAATTAGTTGTACTCACTTGAGCTGCTGTGCTGAAAGATGCTGGATTTACTAAGAAAGTTCCACTAGCAGTTCCACAAGCTACTCAGTACTTAAGTATTTACTCACTGTTGGACTTGGAGGTGCTTTAACTTTAACTTGTGTGAGTATATTTTCCTAAATATCAGTACTTTTATTTAACTTGAGTACTGATTTAGACCACTCTACACACCTCTACTCCACCACGTTGGTGATGCTTTCAGGAAACACAGGCCTGAACATTAGAATCAGAAGTGTTGGACCTGAGCTGACCAGGGTGGTAGATCTTCAGAACCAGGCCTGGACGTGGTGAGCCTGTACTGATGTATACGAGATATATAATCAGTTTGTTCTGTTGCCTGCAGGGGAGCGATGTCGCAGCTTCCTCGATTTGACCCCCGGAGAAACACATGGTGAGCATATTGTATGTGTATGTGTGTGTGTGTGTGTGTGTGTGTCAGTGCATGCTTAAATACTTGTCTATATGTGCATGTCCAAAAGTATCCAGACACTTCCATCTAGGGTTAGTTGCTTACTTACTAATATATATATATATATATATATATATATATATATATATATATATATATATATATATATATATATATATATATATATATATATATAAACACTACCGCTCAAATGTTTAGGATCACTTTAGAATTTCATTTCATGCAATTTTCACGCAATTCACAAACAATATTGTTCATTTCACAATGAATGTAAGTGTATCAGATGATTTTTGAAGAATAAAAATGTTTGTATTAAAGTCTATTTTTGTATAGAGGCTTATTTTACATATAGTCTATTATCAGTAATTCTCAGTCCTCTGTCTAAATCTCCTGGTACGACCACCAATCCAAGTTAAGGATGTTATTGGACTAATTGGTTGTTAGGACACTCTTGATCAATTGTGATCACAGCTGAAAAACATTCTACTAATAAGTGAGTATAAAAGGGAACAACATTCTAGGTTAGTTTAGTATCTGAAGATCAGCAGTTGATGGCTTGCTGACCGACTCACAATGACCAGAAAGAAACAACTTTCTTTAGAGACCCGTCAGTCCATTGTTGTGTTAAGGAAGAAGATACTCCATTAAAACAAGAACATCTCACTGTGATCCCACTATTGAGTGGTAGTGTATATATATGTGTGTGTGTGTTGTCGCTGTCCAATGTAAAACAAGTATCTCCAAATTTGCAACTTTACAGGAGAGGACAAAAACATACTTTACTTTCAATGTAAGTCAATGTAACCAGAAATGTTTCCAAGCTATTTTGGAGCATTTCTATTGGTCCATTCATCATAAAATTTTCGAACAATGTAAACAACCATTTGCGTGTTCAAATGATGTAGAAAACTTTAAATGGACCAAAATGGAGATATATGTTTTTCATTGGACAGTGATGCTATATATATATATATATATATATATATATATATATATATATATATATATATATATATATATATATATATATATATATAATTAAGAGTGTCAATATTCACCCAAGGCAGCTACGTTTGTGTGTATATAATACGAGGTCCTGTATTAGGCTTTGTAATAATCTCTAATAATAGCACTAAAATAATCAGGACAGGAATTAATTGCCTAATCGTGGTGCATATTTAGAGCACTTTGCAGACGTTATAAATATGTTTATTACGTTCTAATTGATAATGTTTATTATGCAAGCTAAGTATTGTAATTATTATTAAGCTATATTGACTTTTTTTTAATCAATGACAGAAATGATTTGGGTGACTATTGACTATAATGGTGTTTGTAGCTCCAGGGCTAAAACCAAAACCTGGCTACCAAACAAGTCTTGGTGGATCGGCTACATCAACATCAGTACCTGACCTCACTAATACTCAATCAAATCCTCACAGCAATGTTCAACATCAGTACCTGACCTCACTAACACTCAATCAGATCCTCACAGCAATGTTCAACATCAGTACCTGACCTCACTAACACTCAATCAAATCCTCACAGCAATGTTCAACATCGGTACCTGACCTCACTAACACTCAATCAAATCCTCACAGCAATGTTCATCAGTACCTGACCTCACTAACACTCAATCAAATCCTCACAGCAATGTTCAACATCAGTGACCTCAATCAATTCCTCACAGCCGTGTTCAACATCAGTACCTGACCTCACTAACTCTCAATCAAATCCTCACAGCAATGTTCAACATCAGTACCTGACCTCACTAACTCTCAATCAAATCCTCACAGCAATGTTCAGTTCAGACTAAACGCTGGAGAATCAGGTGTCTACAAACTTTTGGACATACAGTGTGTGTATGTGAACTGATGCATGTACAGCTCCCTCGTTCTCACTCCCTCTCTCTGTTGAAGGTGTTCTCTGGTTGTCCATGGTTTCTGAGTTCATGTACATCAGTTTGTTGGGGATGGGGTTCCTGCTGATGTGGCTGGAGGTTCTATGTTCACACAAAGAAATGCATGCGCTGAAAATCAATGCATTCGCAGCCATATGCACGGTGCTGTCAGGTAGGAGGATAACCGGAGCTCTGCAGGCCTACAGATGAGACGTTAGTCAGTAGAAGTTACAGTAAGATGTGAATCTCTCTCTGCTCAGGTCTCATGGGGATGGTGGCTCACATGATGTACACAACAGTTTTCCAGCTGACTGTTATCGTTGGACCCAAGGACTGGAGGCCGCAGAGCTGGGACTACGGCTGGTCATTTGCGTGAGTCTTGCCTTCGTCCTGCAATGTTTTCAAGATTGCTTGTTTTCAAGATTGCTTGTTTTAGTGGTCAGTCAGTGGGGCTTCATTGTGGAGACTTAGATGGTCTTTACAGTGGTGGTAACACAAATATATACATCTATGACTATGAAACCCACCAGTGAACCTACACATGAGTGTTTATATGAATGTAGACAGTAGAAAACCTGAAATGAATGGTTTTTTTTTGGGGGGGGTCCCAGTTGTGGGTCCCAGTTGTGCACCTAATGCTTATACTAGTTTTTAAGTATGTAGTATAGTTATAGTTTGAGTGTGTAGTATAGTTATGGTTTGAGTATGTAAT
Organism: Megaleporinus macrocephalus; assembly: GCA_021613375.1. NCBI lineage: Eukaryota > Metazoa > Chordata > Actinopteri > Characiformes > Anostomidae > Megaleporinus > Megaleporinus macrocephalus. The sequence goes on from CM038705.1 coordinate 2,754,016, forward strand.
ATGTAGCGAAGTTGTCGTTTGAGTGTGTAGAATGTAATTTAATTACAATTTGAGTATGTAGTATGTATGTATGGTTATGGTTTGAGTGTGTTGTATTTAGTCTAGTTGGAGTTTGAGTATGGGGTATATAGGATAGTTACGGTCGTTTGAGTGTGTAGTATGTAATTTAATTACAATTTCAGTGTGTAATATGTATGTATGGTTACGGTTTGAGTGTGTAGTATAGTTACAATTTAAGAACGTAGTATGTAGTATAGTTATAGTTATTTGAGTGTGTACTATGTTGTGTAGTTACAGTTTAAGTGTGCAGTATGTAAAAACGCTCCACTCTAAAGAAACTTACTGAGTCAGTACCGTTAACAGTGGTGGTATTACAGTAGATGTTATAGATGTTTTTGGCATTAAATAGATTATATTTTAATCCATTTGTTTTAATCCATTCATGGTGGAGGGATACATGCAGGGTGTCGTATCAAACCTGTCCCCATATTTATCAGATTTTACCATCATCAACATCATATAATCATATAAACTCAGAAGACACGTGTAGGTTCACTAGTGGGTTTGATAGTAAATACAATGTGAATATTTGTGTTGCAGACATAGAGACCCCTGGTTCCCATCACCACCACTGTAAACACCACCATCACCACCACTGTAAACACCATCACCACCACTGTAAACACCATCACCACCACTGTAAACACCATCACAACCACTGTAAACACCATCACCACAACTGTATACACCATCACAACCACTGTAAACACCATCACCACCACTGTAAACACCATCACCACCACTACTGTAAACACCATCACCACCACTGTAAACACCATCACCACGACTACTGTAAACACCATCACCACCACTGTAAACACCATCACCACTACTGTAAACACAATCACCACCACTGTAAACACCATCACAACCACTGTAAACACCATCACCACCACTGTAAACACCATCACCTCCACCACTGTAAACATCATCACCACCACCACTGTAAACACCATCACCACCACTGTAAACACCATCACCACCACTATAAGCACCATCACCACCACTGTAAACACCATCACCACCACTGTAAACACCATCACCACCACTGTAAACATCATCACCACCACCACCACTGTAAACACCATCATCACCACTGTAAACATCATTACCAATGTAAACACCATCACCACCACTGTAAGCACCATCATCACCAAAACTGTAAACACTATCATCACCACTGTGAACACCACCACCACTGTAAATATCACCACCACTGTAAACACCATCACCACCACTGTAAACACCATCACCACCACTGTAAACATCATCACCACCACTGTAAACACCATCATCACCACTGTAAACACCATTACCACTGTAAACACCATCACCACCACTGTAAGCACCATCACCACCACCACTGTAAGCACCATCATCACCAAAACTGTAAACACCATCACCACCACTGTAAACAACACCACCACTGTAAACATCACCACCACTGTAAACATCACCACCACTGTAAACAACACCACCACTGTAAACACCATCACCACCACTGTAAACATCATCACTACCACTGTAAACACCATCATCACCACTGTAAAAAAACACCACCACCACTGTAAACACCATCACCACCACTGTAAAAAACATCACCACCAATGTAAACATCAACACCACTGTAAACACCATCACCACCACCACCACTGTAAACACCATCACCACCACTGTAAAAAACATCACCACCAATGTAAACATCAACACCACTGTAAACACAATCACCACCACCACCACTGTAAACACCATCACAACCACTGTAAATACCATCCCCACTGTAAACACCATCACCACCACTGTAAACACCATCATCACCACTGTAAAAAACATCACCACCACTGTAAACACCATCACCACCACTGTAAACATCATCACCACCACTGTAAACACCATCACCACCACTGTAAACATCATCACCACTGTAAACATCATCACCACCACTGTAAACACCATCACCACCACTGTAAACATCATCACCACTGTAAACATCTTCACCACCACTGTAAACACCATCACCACCACTGTAAACATCATCACCACCACTGTAAACATCATCACCACCACTGTAAACACCATCACCACCACTGTAAACATCATCACCACCACCACTGTAAACACCATCACCACCACTGTAAACACCATCACCACCACTATAAGCACCATCACCACCACTGTAAACACCATCACCACCACTGTAAACACCATCACCACCACTGTAAACATCATCACCACCACCACCACTGTAAACACCATCATCACCACTGTAAACATCATTACCAATGTAAACACCATCACCACCACTGTAAGCACCATCATCACCAAAACTGTAAACACTATCATCACCACTGTGAACACCACCACCACTGTAAATATCACCACCACTGTAAACACCATCACCACCACTGTAAACACCATCACCACCACTGTAAACATCATCACCACCACTGTAAACACCATCATCACCACTGTAAACACCATTACCACTGTAAACACCATCACCACCACTGTAAGCACCATCACCACCACCACTGTAAGCACCATCATCACCAAAACTGTAAACACCATCACCACCACTGTAAACAACACCACCACTGTAAACATCACCACCACTGTAAACATCACCACCACTGTAAACAACACCACCACTGTAAACACCATCACCACCACTGTAAACATCATCACTACCACTGTAAACACCATCATCACCACTGTAAAAAAACACCACCACCACTGTAAACACCATCACCACCACTGTAAAAAACATCACCACCAATGTAAACATCAACACCACTGTAAACACCATCACCACCACCACCACTGTAAACACCATCACCACCACTGTAAAAAACATCACCACCAATGTAAACATCAACACCACTGTAAACACAATCACCACCACCACCACTGTAAACACCATCACAACCACTGTAAATACCATCCCCACTGTAAACACCATCACCACCACTGTAAACACCATCATCACCACTGTAAAAAACATCACCACCACTGTAAACACCATCACCACCACTGTAAACATCATCACCACCACTGTAAACACCATCACCACCACTGTAAACATCATCACCACTGTAAACATCATCACCACCACTGTAAACACCATCACCACCACTGTAAACATCATCACCACTGTAAACATCTTCACCACCACTGTAAACACCATCACCACCACTGTAAACATCATCACCACCACTGTAAACATCATCACCACCACTGTAAACACCATCACCACCACTGTAAACATCATCACCACCACTGTAAACATCATCACCACCACTGTAAACACCATCACCACCACTGTAAACACCATCACCACCACTGTAAACACCATCAGTGCAGATACCACCTCTCTGACCCTCGAACTCCAGGGGTTAACTGTTCAATGTCTGTTATGTTCTGCTCCTCAGGTTAGCGTGGGTGTCTTTTAGCTGCTGCATGGGCGCGGCCGTCCTCACCCTCAACTCCTACACCAAAACCATCATCGAGCTGCGGCACAGGCAGAGGCTCCGGCTGGAGGAGTCCCGGGCTGCCAGTCGCGCCCCAGCCTACGAGGAGGTGGTCCCGGGGGCCGGAGGCGGGGGGTTGTACTCCGTCAGCAGCCTGCTGCACTGTCCCAACGGCATGATGGACACCATGTGGGCGGACGGCAGCATGGGGGTGGTGGGGGACGGCGACGTACCCACGCTGGTGCTGGTGGGGGGGTGCGGGCCGGAGGGCTGCGAGGACTGCGAGAGAGAGTTGGATGAAATGGACGTGGCCATGGACAGAGACAGAACGGACTCTCCGTGTTGAGGCCTTAGTGGACTATGAAACAACAATCTTAATGTTTGATTGAGACTGTTTTAAGAATAATACACAATTCTTCAACACTTCAAAATTTCTTACTGGTTTAAAACCAGTTTAATCTATAAATGACTTTGTTTGATGACTCCTCAGCCAGCATGTCCATGTGGGCCCCACATGGGTTTTACATGGGCTTGTAGTGGACAACAGTTGGGTTATAAGTGTTACAGCCCAATCTTTGGGCCCAATTTGAGTTCTAACTTTTGGCCCCATTTGGGTTACAGTTGTGGGCCGCAGTTAGGCTACCGCTGGGGGACAAGCTGGGTTACAGTTATGGACCAGGTGGGTTCCTATAGTCATGCTACAGTAATGGGCACCGTTTGGGCCACTGTCATGGGGCCCAGTTAGACTACATCTGTGGTCCCAGCTGGGTTACAGTTATGGGCCAGGTGGGTTACTATAGTCATGCTACAGTAATGGGCACCGTTCGGGCCACTGTCATGGGGCCCAGTTAGGCTACATCTGTGGTCCCAGCAGGGTTACAGTTACTTCTGTCTTGACTGTGGGGCCAGTGGATGATTGTTCACGTGGGCCCCACTTGCAGCCCAGATAGGCCCCTTTAGTGGGACATGTAGGTCAACATACACAAGCCCATATGGAGCCTATGGACAAATCTTTGTGGGTCCAACTCATTGACAGGTCATCTTTAACCCATTTAGGGCCCACATGGACCAAGTTGGCTGGGTAGATGTTTTCATTGCTAAGCTATTTTTTCTGTGCTTCTTTAGTTTTAGCATTGGAGCTATGAGGCTAACGCAGCTAACAGGAAATGGATACTCTACCAATTAGGATGACTCCCTTCTCGGGTAACCACCTTACACTATACCAGTGGGAGTCCTTGGGTAGGACTCCTAACACTACCTTCACCTACCTGTGTACAGGTCAACTGTAACCCTACTCTTACCTACCTGTGTACAGGTCAACTGTAACCCTACCTTCATCTACCTGTGTACAGGTAAACTGTAACCCTACCTTCACCTACCTGTGTACAGGTAAACTGTAACCCTACCTTCACCTACCTGTGTATAGGTCAACTGTAACCCTACCTTCACCTACCTGTGTACAGGTCAATTGTAACCCTACCTTCACCTACCTGTGCACAGGTCAACTGTAACCCTACCCTCACCTACCTGTGTACAGGTCCACTGTAACCCTACCTTCACCTACCTGTGTACAGGTCAACTGTAACCCTACCTTCACCTACCTGTGTACAGGTCCACTGTAACCCTACCTTCACCTACCTGTGTATAGGTCCACTGTAACCCTACCTTCACCTACCTGTGTACAGGTCAACTGTAACCCTACCTTCACCTACCTGTGTATAGGTCCACTGTAACCCTACCTTCACCTACCTGTGTATAGGTCAACTGTAACCCTACCTTCACCTACCTGTGTACAGGTAACCTGTGAGTCTCTCTGGCTGAGAGCGTCTGCCAAATGCCGTGAATGTAAATGCTGACAGGAAATTTGTTTTAAAGCCTACACGTAAATAAGAAATTGCCTGAACCGTCGATCAAGCTTTACCAGCGGCGGTGTGAATGTAGATTAAGCTCCAGAGAGAGGCGTCAGATGCCGGCGTCAGAATCTCCCGCAAACCGCTTGATAAATGGATTCCGTGTCTGGGAGCCCCGTGGAATGAGTTTTGATGTGAGAGCTGAGTGGATTATACGTGGATTACATAAGGACCCGATGCATTCGATTCAGGACTTCTTATTTTTATGGACCTGCTGTTATTTCTTCTCACTTCTGTCATTTGGATGGACAAATGAAATCCCATGGCAAGAGATTTTAGGATTCATCTTACCCGGCCAGAGAGAGAGCGAGGACAGTACCGGTACGGGGAAGAGTGACTGCTCCACTGCGGGACAACAGCCAGTTGCAGGAAATGCAATGAAAATCAGTTACTCGTTGTTTCAAGCCTGGTAGACCTTCATATTAGCCTTCTGTTAGCACAGAATGCCTACCATACGCTCTAGAGTCTGCACCCCCTCTGGTGCGTCTTGGAGGACCTTGAACGCTCTGACCTGTTAACATTCCAAGCAGATGTAGCGTGTGTTTGAATCAGGCCTTAAGCTGTCTTGGACTCGTGGACACCGATGGTTGTGGCACCGTAGGGGACTGAACGGTGCGAAATGGGACTTCAGGTGGTCCTTGCAAACTTGTGAAGTCACCAATTGGGGTTGCACGACTTTATATACTTTATAAGTCAACGTCGACGCTACGGAGGTCAATGTTAGCTAGTTGCTGATGATGTCATGAATAAAACCATAGCACCTTCAACCTGCCCACATGCTCCAAAACTGGTCTGGCCCTATAGATACGGCAGAGCTGCCCTCAGGCGAACTGCTTGTGGCTGGGATCTGCCCCACTTCATCCCTGAGTTATAGTTTAATTCAGCTTAGGTCATGGTAGAGTTGCGGTACCCGGATCCGGATTAAGTCATCGCCGGCATTGCATGGTGGCATGTGGGCTGGGTGAAAGTAATAAGTGTGGGCCAGTTCTGGATCAAGACACATTTGCTACATTTCCCAACAAGCCCTGCTAGTCTTTAGGGGAATTGAAGATAGGAACCCTAGAACCTGCAAATTTGTGTAGGAGATGCATCCTGAGATGTGCAGAGAACCAGGTGGCCACACTCCTTAGATGGCCTCACCAGGACACCCAGATAGCCAGAGAAATGTATTGCCCAATGACATGATCTTAAGAAGTTGTGCTCCCTCTCCAACCACACATGACTTTCTATTAAGGTCTTTAGTATCAGGTCTTTGAAGATCTGTAGATCAGCAGAGGAATATTAAGATGAAGCCAGACTCCACATCGCTCTAAATCGCAATGGAGACTGGAGATAGCAGAGCCCAAAATCACTAGGCTCCTCACCTGCTGTCTTCTCTGATGCATCCAAGCATCATCCCTGAGCAGTGAAGTTAACAAGTCTGTGCAACCCCAAGCATTCAGGCCTCTCTTTAGCAATTAATAAATTTACATAAACCATTTGCGTGTTTAGAGAAATGCATCACTGACGGTGCTCATCTGAACCCTAATGGCACTAAGAGGGGTGGGGACAGTCTCCTCTTGTCCTTCCCTACATGTCTTGCCTTGTTTCAGACTGAAAAACAGACAGGACGAGAGTGAAAGTTCTGAAGGAACCACAGTAAGTCTGTCTCAAACCCTAGTGAGTGTGTAAGTAGGCTGTCTAGGTAGCAGCTGTGTAAGTAGCAGCGTTCTCTCCTCATCTCTCCTCATAAAACAGATTACTGAGACGCTCTAGTTAGAGAGAGACTGCGTCATGGCTTGTTCCCGCCACTGCAGCACAACACCGGTGGTTTAACTGGTTGCTAAACTACCGGCCGGCATCCAAAACAATAGCCTGAGGCTTAAAAATCCGCTAGCATAAATGCTAATTTCTGGAGTATAAAGTAAATGGTGAAGGACTCGTTACAGAGTTGATAATAAAATACTGTTTTGTGTGATTATATGACCAGAAACACATTAAAACTCCAGAGAGAATCAAAATAATTCACATTTTAAAACCACTTCACTGCTCCTAGATTAGCTTGTGTTGCATCATGGGATTGTCTTAGAGGCTGAGGAAGTGTTCGATGATTTCTTAAAATCAGGTCTAAATAAGGTTCCTCAGTAGACAGCATGTTTAAGGTGTGTAAGAATTGGGACAGTCTACATGTCGGGAGAGTATACTATGGCGTATATGCTGCCTATGTAGGGAGCTCAGTAGGATTTGAGACACAGCCAGTGATTGTACAGTGTATGTTATTTCCTGGTGTTACCTCTAGGGCTTGTACTGCTTCTAGGTTGGTGCTTAGTGTGGTTGCAAAGGTGTTAGTTGGTGATTTCTAAGGCATCCCAGTTGGTTGCAAAGGTGTTGCTTAATGATTGCTAATGTATCCCAGGTGGTTGCAAAGGTTTTGCTCAGTAATTGCTTAGGTATCCTAGTTGGTTTTAAAGGTGTTGCTTAATAATTGGTAAGGCATCCCAGGTGGTAGCAGTTAAGCAGAATTACTTCGATGTTCCAGGTGGTTACTAGGGTTGTTAGATGATTTATATGGTATGTCTGGTGCTTGATATGGGATGGATAGGGTGTTGCTTAGTGGTTGTAAGGTATTCCATGTGGTTGCGAAGGTGTTGCTTAATGATTGGTAAGGCATCCCAGATGGTTGCTAGGTGGATTTGTAAGGGTAGCAGTTAAGCAGAATTACTTCGATGTTCTAGGTGGTTACTGGGGTTGTTAGATGATTGATATGGTATGTCTGGTGCTTGATATGGGATGGATAGGGTGTTGCTTAGTGGTTGTAAAGTATCCCAGGTTGTTTGCAAAGGTGTTGCTTGATGATTGCTAATGTATCCCAGGGGGTTGCGAGGGTGTTGCTTTGTGATTGCTAAGGAATCCCAGGTGGTTGCAAAGACGTTGCATGGTGTTTGCTTTGGTATTCCTAGTGGCTGCTAAGCATGGTTGCTGTAGGGTTCCATGTGGTTGGTAGGGTTCCTAGATAGTTATTATGGATTCTTTGGTTCTGGCTTAGGTGTTGCATGGTAGTTGCTATGGTACCTTAGGAGGTTCCATATCCAGAGTGAAGTATTGAATACCTGTTATGAATACCTGTTATGCCAGATACATGGGTCTTGGTAGGTTGTTAGGCAGTTGCTATGATGTTACCACAAGTCCAGAAAAGTTAAGTTCCTGAGGTTTTCTATAGGCTTTGTATGGTAGTCTAGGTGGTTGCATAGTGATTGCTAAGGTATTCCAGGTGGTTCCTAGGCAGTTGTTTTGTCCACAGTCTATCTAGTTAGACGAATATTTAGGTTTTTTTCTAGATGAAAGATGAAAGCTGGTTAGGTGTTGATTTATGGACAACGTGGGACAAGGGACAATAAAGAGGAATGTAAATTGGATACAAGTGATGTTCTGGTGCTAATGAGAGACTGAGCGTGTAAATGGATGAGAGAGTGAGAGAACGAGAGAGAGAAAGGCTCTAAGAAAGGCAGAGTGCAGACAGAGAGATGTGAGATTTTGTGAAGTCTGCTTTTCCTTGTTGGACAGGAGATTATGACAGTAATCCTGAGCGGGATGTTTGGGGATGGGGACGGGCTTGAACAGTAAATAGTATTATGAAATTCTTTTTTAAGAACAGATCCTGATATTCCTCCAAAAAAAAAAAAAAAAACGCTTACACAATAAGCACAAACACTTACGCACATGCACTGTCACATTCTCTCGCACGCACAGCGGATGAGTGTTCTTATTCACCGCTGCCAAGTCCAACCTTATGCCCCCCCGAACACACGGCTAATCCAGGATTATAAGTAAATATCACCCCACGGAAAATCTCTTTTCCACTCCCAATAAACACTGCAGGCCCACCGCCGTCTGCACGGCAGCACAAAGAAACCAATTGATTTGTGAATTATTAGAATGAAGTTAATTTAATATCCAGAATTTCTAATAAACTTAATATTCTGAATGAGATTTTATTAATTTCGGGTATCCCAGGTAGTTACTAGGTGTTGCTATAATGTGCCAGATGTGAATTTACAGTAACTGCACAGATTCAGACATTCCCATGTATTTGTATCCCAGGTGGTTGCAAGGTATTTGCTTTGGTATCCCCAGTGGTTGCAAGGTAGTTACTTTGGTATCCCAGGTGGTTGCAAGGTATTTGCTTTGGCATCCCAGGTGGTTGCAAGGTAGTTGCTTTGGCATCCCAAGTGGTTGCAAGGTAGTTGCTTTGGTATCCCAGATGACTACGTGGTTTCAAGATAGTTGCTTTGGTATCCAAGGTGGTTGCAAGGTTGTTGCTTTGGTATCCCAGGTGGTTGCTATGATGTTCCATTTGATTACTACAATGTTGCCAAGACTGATTTTCTAATAAACTTAATATTCTGTATGAAGTAATCTTATTAGTATTTGTGAACCAAGCCAAGTTGCCTGGTGTTCCAGGTGTTTCTAAACGACCGGAAAGTGATTTCTAATGAAAACATCTTATGAAAATCCCTGGGTACCTCTATGTTACTTCTACTTAGCATATTATTACAAGATTTTGCTCAGTGGTTGCTATCTCAGTGTCCAGGTTGGTTGCTTGGTTGTTATTGGGCGGTTGCCATGTTATCCCAGGTGGTTGCTAGGTGTTTGATTCTAGTTGGCTGCTATGCAGTCGCTCTGATGTTCCATGTATGCTTTGAGGGGTTGCTAAGCAGTTGCTAGGGTGTTGCTTAGTGGTTGATCTTGTATTGTGGGTGGTTGCAAAGGTGTTGCAAGGTGACTGCTTTTGAATCACCAGAGGCTGCAGGTTGCTATGGTATTTTAAGCGGTGGCATCAAATTCTTATAAAATGACTATCCAGAAAACGTGAAAAACTTTGAAAAATGTAGATGAAGGACAAATGATTATAATTAATATCTATAATTAAAAATCAGGAAATGTGCAAAATGTTATTTTTTTATTTTTATTATTATTAATACTAGTAGTAATCATACTTTTAATACTTCCTCTTAAGTAAAACACTTAAATCACTCTTAATTTTTCTGCTAATTTTAGAGACATTTTACTAAAATTTTGAACATATTTCTAAACATAAAATCTAAAATATGTTGTAAATTTTGAAAACCTGAAAGTACAAAGACTCATAGACAGTCTCACCCAGTTTCTCTGAAAACTTTATTCCACAGCATGTGTTTTCTTGTTCCCACCAGAACCGAGAAGGTAATTACAAAACTGAAGGAACTTCTATGTGACCTCCAACAGCACTGATGCTCAAGACGACTTGCTTTTACCTTCATTTCGAACATATATTGTCACTGTCCAAAAATAAATGGTGAGGTTACGGAGAGACCAGAAACCTAGACTTTCTTCAAAGCAATTTTGAAACATTTCTATTGGTCCATTCATTATAATGTTTTGCACAATGTTGCAAGACGGCTGATGATTAGCTTAGATTATATCATTCTATAATAGATTAAATATCAAAAAATGGAAATGCTTGTTTTTTAGGTTTTCTTATTTTTGGACAGAGACGATATCTTACTAGCAACATGATGAAGAAAGCTAATGTGATACAATCTACTGTACGTTTTACAGAAACCACAAAAATGGACTGCAGTTAGTTGTGCTTGATTTACATTCACAGTTGAGTTTTGGTCACAGCGATAATAATTTGGGATTAAATAAAATAATAAAAAATCAATGCGGCTGAGTTTTCCTTAGACTCTCCGTCAGTGGTGATTGGGCTGTTGTATAATCAAAAGCACAATATGAAGGTAACATTGTACAACAGTATTTACAAAATGACCGGAGGCCGGCACTAAAATAAACCACACAGAGAGAGATAGAGCGAGAAAGAGAGAGACTGAAGAGTGGGTGGGGGTAGGGGAAGGAGGAGGGTCCGGCTTCCTTCTATTTGGTGGGAATGTACTGAATTAGGCGGAGGGCGCTATCATTGTCCATTACACCCTGAATGAACTCGCCCTCATGCAACCGTTCTGAGAGAGTGAGAAAGAGAGAGAGAACGATGTCAAACATGAAATACATGAAATAAAAAAAGTATTAAGAAAATGAATATCAATAATTAAATTTGAGAAGTTCAAAATTAAGCTTGAATACAATTAACATCAAAAATACAATTTTAATTAAACTAATGTCCAAAAAATGACAAAATTATAAATGGAATTATAATAAATTAATTTAAGTAAAAAAAAATAGCATCAAGTTCTGAAAATTAATATCGAATGAATTTAATGTCCAGAAAAAGTTCTGATAAAATTAATATCCAAATTCAAGTTCTAATAAAGTTAACATCCAAAATCATGTTCTAATAAAGTTAATATCCAAAATTAAGTTTTAATAAAGTTAACATCCAAAATCAAGTTCTAATAAAATTAATAACCAAAATCAAGTTTTAATAAAGTTAACATCCAAAATCAAGTTCTAATAAAATTAATATCCAAAATTAAATTGTAATAAAGTTAACATCCAAAATCATGTTTTAATAAAGTTAATATCCAAAATCAAGTTTTAATAAAGTTAACATCCAACATCAATTTCTAATAAAATTAATACCTAAAATCAAATTGTAATAATGTTAATGTCCAAAATCAAGTTTTAATAAAGTTAATATCCTAATTACGTTTCAATAAATATATATACAGATGGAGGTTCCAGTAAAATTAATATCCAAATTCATGTTCTAATAATGTTAATATCCAAAATCAAGTTCTATTAAATTTAATATCTAAATTACATTTCAATAAATCTATATCCAGAATGAAGCCCCAGTACAATTAATATCCAAAATCAAGTTCTAATCAAATTTGCTTCTAAATTAGATTTTAATATATCTATATTCAGATTAAAGTTCTATTAAGTTCCAATAACATTAATATCCGAAATCGAGTTCTAGTAATAGTAACAGCTAAAATCAAGTTCTAATGAAATTAATATCCAAAATCAAGTTCTAATGAAATTAATATCCAAAATCAAGATCTAATAATACAATTAGTCTCCAAATGATGTTTTAATAAATCTATATTCAGAACAAAGTTCTAATGAAATTAATAACCAGACTAAAATTCTATTAAAATGAATAAGTAGAACAACTAGAATGAAGTTCTAATAAAATGTAAATCCAGACTGAAGTTCAAATAAATTGAATATCCAAATTCAATTTATAATAAAGTTAATATCTTATTCAATATCCAGTTCCAATAATAAAATTAGTCTCTAAATGACATTTTACTAAATCTATAGAATAAATTCTATTGAAATTCCTATAGAGGCTAAAGTACTAATGAATTGAAGTATATATTAATGAAGTTATATTAATATCCAGAACATCTCGCATTTTAAAGGCAGTGATTCGGGAAATTGTAACCAGACGTTGGTGAATGTTTATATATAAAGCCAAAATGACAAAAATACTCACCGTTCTCGTTCTTGTTGAAGTAAGACCATAATTTATCTGCTCTTTTCTCTGGAGTGTTCTCGTCCTCTGGAAGTCTGTCCTGCTCTTCCTTAGGAATCATCTTGAAGATGGCCTGTGTGAGAAAACAAGAGGAGCAGGTATTTTGTGAGTGGTGGGTCATTCTCAGCACTGCAGTGACACTGACATAGTGGAGGTGGTGTGTTAGTAGTGTGTGTTGTGCTGGTGTAAGTGGATCAGACACAGCAGTGCTGCTGCTGGAGTGTTTAAACACTGTGTCCACTCACTGTCCACTCTATTAGACACTCCTACTACTTGCTGGTCCACCTTGTAGATGTAGAGTCAGAGACAGTAGCTCATCTGCTGCTGCACAGTTTGTGTTCCTCTAGTTCTTCATCAGTGGACACAGGACGCCGCCCACAGGACACTGCTGTCTGGATAGTTTTGGTTGGTGGACGATTCTCAGTCCAGCAGCAGCACTGCTGTGTCTGATCCACTCACACAAGCTCAACACACACTAACACACCACTACTATACCCATTGCCCGAATAATACCTGCATTCTGGTGGTCCTGTGGGGGTCCTGATCATTAAAGAACAGAGTAATAAAGTATACAGAGAATCAGATGAACTACAGTCTGTAAGTGTCTGTAAGTAAACTATGTGTAGTACCGTAGTATGTGGTTCTGGATTTGAATGAAGTGTGTAAAAGGCTGGGTTTGTCGCCACCTGGTGGTTTTAGCTTGTTGTTATTGTGTGAATTGTAATATTAGTATAGGGGAGAGAAAGACTGAAGATTATTGCTACATAATTAATAACTACACTCTCACTCACTCACTCACTCACTCACTCACAATAGTTAATCTGTAAAGCCAAACAAGAACCAAAGAAAATAGACACTGTGCTACAGGACTCTGTATTAGTGTGCTATAAGGACTAGCCATCAATCTTAATTCTATCTATGAAATTATATATATATATATATATATTTATATATGGGTGATTCTTCAATCGCGGGCTCTTTTGCCATCTTAACTTTTGTAATGTTTAGTTTTATAAAGTAATGCATTTCACTAGAACTTCATTATAAAATCACTCTGTTAGACTTAATTATATTTAATTTCTAAATAATTTAAAAGATACTGATGGTGAAATTGAAAAACTGTCATTACCATCAAGGCCAAAGTAGCAAAATATTGATGTTTAAATCATTATAAAAAATGAAAATCATAATTATATTGGTGTGTAATTTTTTTAGTTATGCAAACATTGATCTTTTTAATAGCTAAAATGCTTGTTTTGCAGTAAATTTAACACAAATGTATAACCTAGGGACATAAAAGTTCCTCTAATTGAAGAATCACCCATATATATATATATATATATATATATATATATATATATATGGAAATGATGTGTGCTTTGGAATCAAGTACATTCAGTTATGTTCATTAATGTTCTCTCTAAGCTGAAGGTTTCCTCTCGAGTTGCTCTGCTTAAGCCTTTTCCTTCTGTTCAGCCATGTTAGCGCTGAGCTCCTTTAGCAAAACCCAGCTCCGACTCCATCTGCGATAATTCTGAGATTTATGCTTAGTTAATCACTGCACTGGAAATGAGCTCTGTATCCCACTGACCTCCATTTACGTCACATACGGAATGCTCATTTACACACTTCTTCACTTCCCGCGGTCGAATACGCTAACTCGTTTAATTTGAGCAGGTTTAGTATGTTAGCATATCGTATAGTAGGTATCAGACAAACGCTAGGTTTAGCCATGTTGTTAATATAAAAACACAAAATTAACTTCATTTCAGATGATATTTATTTGGTATAGATTTTGTATATACGTTAATGGTTCTATTGTTACAAGAATCGGGTGTGTTGCTAGCTAGGCCTAGCTTATATTTGACTCTTATCATTGTTACTTGTGAGGTTGATGTACCTTAAGGCTACATATCTGTCTTTACTTTCTATGTAAGTAAATGTAAAGAACTTTTATTCTGATTAAATAGTGATTTTGGAGCATTTCTATTGGTCCATTTATCATGAAACTTTGACAGGTTACAGAAAACTGCAAATCAACATAGAGATACATGTAGTTTCGGACAGCGACAACATATTGGGCGACTGGTACGATGAGGAGAATGTTGGTGGTAAGTCCCGTTAGTAACTTTACCCATGTTGCAGTTGGTATTAGGGGTTTTAACATCAATAATTTGCAATATTAGCAAATCTCTCATCGTAACTTTAGCCTTGATACAGTAGCTAGTACATGACATGAGCTTAGCTAGATAGCAATATTAGCAAATGCAACAAACAGAACTGTAAGCAAAGATGCCAATGTAGCCACGAGCATTAAAAATATGTCAAATCTATAAAATAAATGACCCTAAAGTTTCTTACTAGGTTAAATGTATAACATACCTAAATGTAGGTATTGTATATAAATTGAGTTACAGTTTCTCATCAGGTTGAATGTATAACTCTAAATGTAGGTATTGTATATAAACTGAGTTACAGTTTCTCATTAGGTTGAATGTATAACTCTAAATGTAGGTATTATATATAAACTGAGTTACAGTTTCTCGTTAGGTTGAATGTATAACTCTAAATGTAGGTATTGTATATAAACTGAGTTACAGTTTCTCATTAGGTTGAATGTATAACTCTAAATGTAGGTATTATATATAAACTGAGTTACAGTTTCTCGTTAGGTTGAATGTATAACTCTAAATGTAGGTATTGTGTATATAAACTGAGTTACAGTTTCTCATTAGGTTGAATGTATAACTCTAAATGTAGGTATTGTATATGAACTGAGTTACCGTTTCTCATTAGCTCTAGGTATTCTAATATATTTACAGATTGCAGTCTTTAAAGCTTACCCAACCCAGCCTTGGTAGTTATGAAAGTACTCCAGGATGGGTCCACCGTAAACTTTCTTGGAGTGAACAACCTGATCTTAGATCAGTGTTCCCTCTTTAAATATCTGGACACATCGCCTTTAGCCAAGAAGGCAGTCATTTAAGCCTCAGATTAGAACCGACGCCAAAGCCTCTGGCCACACACCAACGTTTGCTCATTGCATCGCTCTTTTAACTCACTGCTGTGTTCTCCACATGCAGGAAAGCCTGAGCTGACACTGACATTAGACGTGCCCCAAATATGAGACAGTATTGTTTTATATGTTTACAGAGTGCTAATCTGTGTACAGCTGGATGGCCATGCGGGTTGCTACTGTACTCGGTTGGGCAGTAGAAAGTTGTTTACCTGTAGTGTTCAGCTGTTTGGACAGCAGTGTCCTGTTCACTTTCTATATCTCCCTTCATCCCTGGCCCATGTGATCTTTCAGGCTGAGGTTAAATCGTAATCTAAGCCAGATTAGACTGTCTTGTGGGTTCTACATCCCCACGATTTGCTGTCCTGTCTACCATCATGTCTCTAATAAGGTTGATGTGCACTCCTGACCTAAGCATAGGAGTAATTGCCAAGTACTTTCATTAACATATGTTCATTATTAGTGGTGTTATTACTAGTGGTGCACCAATACAACACCCAGTATCACTATCAAGATCCAGTACTGGCCAAAATTACAAGATCAGATATCCTGATGATCCATAAGTCTAAGTGCATAACTGGACTTTCTCACAAAGCTGCACTTTTAATTAGATTTTAAACATTTGACGGTGCTGGCCAATCAGAAATAGTTTAAAAACAGTTTAAATATAAAGAAACAACAGTGAAACAGAACTTGTTGTGTTCTATATTGTTATTTAGATGGTTAATTATTATTATTATTATTATTATTATTATTATTATTATTATTATTATCGGTATCAGCTGATGCTCAAGGTTGCAGTATCAGTATCGGACGTGAAATGTGGTATCGAGCCACCCCTAGTTATTACTAGCTTAAAAATCAATGCCGTTATGAATCTTTTTGCATTGACTTTCATTAAAATGCATTGGAAAAAACACAAAGAATATATATATATATATATATATATATATATATATATATATATATATATATATATATATATATATATATAATGCTACATTCTATTTTAATTTCTATAATATATTATGTCATATTTATATATATCATTGCTGTCCAAAACAGTAAGTTTACAACATTACAACTTTTAATATAAGTTAATGTAAAGAAATTTTATTCCAAGCAAATTGAAGGATTCCTATTGGTCCACTACACCATGTAAAGAATAGCTGCTGCTCAAATGATATAGAAAGTAAAAAAAAAAAAAAATTGTTTTTCTTTGGACACTAATGATATGCAACAGTCTGTTCCATGTTTTGATATGTGGGCCGTAGCTTTTATAATAATATGAGTTCATAAATTGTACCATTCACTGAAAGGAACCAGCTACTGTAGGAACTAGCCTTTGTACTTGGACCCCCATATAAATGAATGATAATAAATAAACTCAAACTTATATATATTTTCATGAATTATGTATTATTCAGTATATATTATGCATTATTCTGCTAATTATAACATATCAGCTATGAATTATTCAGAATTTGCTACAGTATGCTCCATGGTTCAGATAGGTGGCGCCACTGAGAATGTGTTGGGACTAAGCTTTGAATTTGCACGCATTACATATTAACTTTTGTTTTCAAATTCAGGTTTATACTACATAGTACATTAAAGTACATGGTGGTGTTGCACGCGCCGACTTTCCTCTTAAAAGCAAGTCTCTGGTTGTTGGTTGTACCACATGACATATGCGGAAAATTAAAAAAAAAAATTATGGCTGTATTCCTTTTTTAATAGTTTAGCTAGTCTACACATGTGGTCAAAAGGAAGAAAGGAAGTTCCTAATTAAAAACCCCTCCATTTCTAATCCTGGTCCATTGGTCCACGTGGATGGTCTTGAGTTGTAGGACTTGTGTAGGTGGGTTTACTGCCCGAGCACTAAAGCAGTAATCCCATGGATTATTCTTGGTTTGGCCGATTCTATTAGCAATCGGCTGAAGCGCTGGACTAATTGCTGAGTTAAAGCCTTTACAGCCTGCATCGTTCAAAGAACAGCCAATGCGTCTAATTTAGGCCACGCCTAATTTAATATAGGAGACAGAAACAGCTGAGATTAGATGCCAGGAGTTTAATGTGCTTAGCTATGTTTACATGGAGATGTGTTTATGCAGGGATCCACAGACGCTGTGAAGAATAAACTATATGTCACTGGCCGCATTGAGGAAACGGGAATTATTTGCTGAATTACTTTGCGTAACACAACAAGCTCGTTTATCTGGAACAGGAATGCTGCCCGGCTCCGTCATTCCGAATGGACTCTCAGTCGGGCTGTGCTCATTGTTCTAGATCAGGGGTTAGGAGGGTTTATCTATACCATTTGAATAGGACTGCTTTCATGGTTAACAGACCAATAGAAATGCTTCAAAATAGCTTGGAAAAACTTCTGGTTCCATTGACTTGTATTAAAAGTAAGGACTGTCCTCTCCTGTAAAGCCAATGCACTACAAGTCTAATGAACCCCATTGTATGGCTGTTCTTTAGTATCTGCTATGATTCGTTTGTGATTTATTTGGTTTCTACTATGAATTATATCATATGTACTATTAATTATTCAGTCTGTTCTATAGTATGAATTATTCTCTATGAACTACGATTTTTTTTCAGAACCACTATGAATTATTCAGTGTCTACTTCCAGTATCTACTATGTATTATACCATATGCACCATGCTTCAGTCATGTCATTATCCACTATAAATAATTTAGTATCAACTGTAAATTATTTCTCATCCACTATAAATGACTACTATGAATTATTCAGTATTTACTATAAATGATTCAGTACCTACTATAAATTATTCAGTATCTACTATAAATGATTCAGTATCTACTATATATGATTCAATATATACACACAATATATTCAATATATATCCACTATACATAATTCAGTATCTACTGTAAATAATTTCTTATCCACTATAAATGTCAACTAAAATTATTCAGTACCTACTATGAATTATTCAGTATCTACTATAACCTGTTCAGTATCTACCATAAATAATTCAGTACCTACTATGAATTATTCAGTATCTATTATAAACTGTTCAGTATCTACTACAAATAATTCAGTACCTACTATGAATTATTCAGTATCTACCATAAATGATTCATTATCTACAATAAATTATTCAACATATACTATAAATGATTCACTGTCTACTTTAAACGATTCAGTATCTACAATAGATCATTCAGTATCTACTATAAATTATTAAAAATCTACTATGAACGATACAGTATCTTTTATAAATTCAATATCTACAATAAATTATTCAGTATCAGTATTCAGTAGATTATTCAGTATTTCCTATTAAATTATTCAGTATCTACAGTAGTTGATTCAGTATCTACTATAAATTATTCAAAATCTACTATGAACGATACAGTATCTTTTATAAATTCAGTATCTACTATGAATGATACAGTATCTACTATAAATGATTCAGTATCAGTATTCAGTAGATTATTCAGTATCTACTGTGACTGAGGTCTCTTAGATGCGTCACAGTGCTAAATAAACTTACGCCGGTGATTTCCGACACCTCTGCTTTGGTGATGTAGCCGTTCTTGTCGACGTCGAAGAGTGAGAAGGCCCACTCCAGCTTGGTCTGCGTCTTCCCGCCGGACGTCATGTGCAGGGCGACGATGTACTCTTTGAAGTCCAGCGAGCCGTCGTCGTTGGCGTCGAACGAGCGGAAGACGTGCTTGGCGTAGGTCTTGGCGTCGCTGTCGGGGAAGAAGCGGTCGTAGATCTTCTCAAACTCCTCGGGCGTGATGCGGCCCGTCGGACACTGCTTCTGAAAGTTCTCGTACCACTGCGAGAGCTCGTTCTCCGAGAACTTGGTGTTGAGCTTCAGGTCCTCCAGGATTTCCTTGGACATGGCACCGCTCTTGGCGTTCCCCATCGTTATCCTAGGCCGTCTGGTTGCAGGAAGCTTCAGGAAGATGGAGGAGACAAAGGGCCTCTCGCTTTCACTGATCCCGAGGCTGTGTCGAAGTCACTTGCGGGGTAGCGGAACAGCAACGACCTGCTCGGACGACGGCGTGAATGTGAAGCTGCTTTGAAAGCGGAGAGAATGGCCCCCAGGTTGGCGGGGGTGGGGTGGAAGCAGATAACTTGGTGGGAGGACTTAGGCTGTTACCTTTGACGGCAGGGTTAATTCTGTTACCGGCAGATTTGGCTCGGCTCAGCCTCTGAGCTTTAAATCTACATCTCTGGCCTGTCACTCTTTCTCTTTCTATAAGTAGCCTATCTGCAATTTTAAAGCCCTTTCTGAAGAGCAGAAGCTCAAAGCAGTCACAACAGAGTCTGTAAAGTTCAGGTCATCCCGTCTGGGACCCATCCAGTAGTCATAACACTGCTTTCCAAACAGAAACATTAGCCCACTAGTCATACAGTGCAGTTAAAAACAAAGATCTCAAACACAGACGCAGAACTGAAGAACTGGAAGTCTCTAAAAGGCTTTCAAATCCATTACTGAGGTTCTGGGACTCCACAGAACCACAGTGAGAGCCCACAGCCCAGTGAACCTTCTCAGGAGTGGCCAGCCTCCGACTTTCACCAAGAACTCATCAATGACTCATCCAGGAGATCACAGTAGAACCTAGATGAACCAACCCGGGATCTTATAATGCACTATATTAGAGATGGAAGGATCGATCAGCTATGTTTCGGTATCGGCTGATTTATAATCAAAATATGTGATCGGTGATCGGCCAATATTTCTCCAATTTAGCCGATTTCGAGAGCCGTTTATTTAACACTACTAATCTGATACAGCACTGCACGCAGCTGAATACAGTGAGTATCAGCAAACAGCAGAGCTAGCACACACAGCTAACACAAAACTAATAACCCAGAACACCTACAGACCAGATCTGACCGGTACAAACAGAACAGCAGCAACAATTCAATATTCTACATTTAATAATTACAGATTTAGTTTAAAATAACAGAGTCTGAGTTTAATGACTGCAGTTCTGACTGTATTTATTAAATTAGCTTTTTCAGTTTTAAATTAAGGGTCTAAATGTAATGATTACAGTATTGGGGATATTTGTTTAATTTACTTTGTTTATTTACTTTATTTGTTTATTTGTTTAAAATATTTTACTGTTTCATATGAGCTCGTTAAAAATAGTAATAAACCAGTTTAGATAATGTTTTATGACTTGCTTGCGCTAATAACTACATGTAGCCCTGCCGTGGCATATAGCCCCGCCCTCTATCGGTATCGGCTATTGGCCAATTGAAAGGTGATTGGCGAACGGAATCGGCCTCACAAACGCTGATCCGTCCATCTCTATACTATATTGTCCTTCAATCCAAGTAGGACTGTTGTTATATGCCATTACGTTCCTCTACCGTCTAAACTTTCACCGGGCTGTTACTGTATGTATTGCTTGGTATCTCTTTGGTAAATCTATTAAAATCAGTTTATTTCATTATTTAATGAGTGTTCATTAAAAATCTTGTTTTTGACTTTAAATCAATATTTTAATTCTTATTTATTTACGTCAATAGTTTTTGTAAATATGTTCCCGGCTGCAAATGTTCACAAATGTCAACAGTTCCTATCGAACTCCATAGTAAACACATAAGGGTTAATTCTGAGCCATGTTGGGAATGATTTTTATTAAATTAGCTAAATAATACAACTGAAATCAGGATTTGTGATGGTCAAAAACAAGTACATTGAGGAATTCTTGGAAGCTTGAATGATGAAATTAATTAATTGCAGAGATATAGACAATAAATTCACAGTTGGGTCACTTTGGACCAGGTTGTGCATCAATTGGTTAATTATACTATTGGAACCTGGACGCATGTCCCTGGCAGGTTTGAAACAAGCTACTTTGAGGCGTTTAAAATTTAATGTATTTTGAAATTTTATTTTTATTTAGTTTCTTCAACACTATATTTGTGTTGAAGACATGGCAACCTCTGGGTCCAATCGCCACCACCTGTTAGGTCTAGTAATGGTTTTAGGGGCTCCAATTGCTGCACACCTGCCATGATAGTCCCTGGTGCCCCCTCTTCTGCCCCTTTTTTTTATAGTATTAAATATAGTAACCACAAAAACAACTGGACATTGCAATTGAAGGCTTTTCTTTGTATTTGCCCATTTATATTTTACTCCACCAGGCCTGAGTACTCCAACGTGCTGCCGCTCTCTCTTTATAAGAGTCGCTGATGAGTCAGTCTTAAAATATATTCAAGCTGCCTCAGTGCAACATGAAGGCTGATTTGAACTTGAGTGATCCAACTAACCGTGTCCTCTGGTAGCCTCAGGCCTCGTGGTGAGACAGCAGAGCTTCTGAATTAGACCAAGAGGGCAGCTGCCAAAAATAAGGTTCTACATGTTTCTTTGTCAGAGGTGAGGTGTTCTAACCAGACGTCCACCTCTAAAAGCTCCCTCACAAAAAGTCATTACAGTAAATGGTTATAAATACACTGTCTGATGTCTGAGACGCTGTTTTTGATAGTTTTGGCCTTAAAGTCCATTCATGGTGGAGGGATACATGCAGGGCGTTGTGAGGCAAAATAGCCCTCCCAAAGAAAACCTGGTATTTTCAGGTTTTCTTGGATTTTCATTCCATATAAACACTCAGACAACACTGTCCATTTACTGTCCAGACAGTCCTACCATGCTGGTCCTCCTTGTAGATGTAGAGTCAGAGACAGTAGCTCATCTGCTGCTGCACAGTTTGTGTTCCTCTAGTTCTTCATCAGTGGACACAGGACGCCGCCCACAGGACACTGCTGTCTGGATAGTTTTGGTTGGTGGACGATTCTCAGTCCAGCAGTGACACTGAGGTGTTTAAACACTCCAGCAGCAGCAGCAGCAGCAGCACTGTTGTGTCTAATCCACTCACACCAGCACAACACACACTACTACCAACACACCACCCAGATACTAGCTGCTCTGTGGTGGTCCTGTGGGGGTCATGATCATTAAAGAACATTGGAGCTCCTGTGTGGTCAGTGGAGCTGATACAGTGGAGATATTGGAGCAGGTATGGATTTGCTGGGATTACTTTTAGGAAGAGCAGATGAAGGTAAGTATACGCAATCAGATGATGGCAGCAATCTCCGAGGAGACGGTTCAGCTTTCTGTGTTGGCTGAACTGGTTTAGTGCCTCATTAATCTGCACTTTGTATGATGGTGTTAAAGCGTGGCAAGTAATTGGGGGATCCTTAAGCCCCGCCATCTGTCTCGCTGCTATTTCCTGGAAGTCTGTTCTTCTCTCGCCCCTCCCTTCTCGCTTTTCTCAGCCCCAGTCCCGCTTCCCTCGCTTCACTGCTCCTAAATAAACTGTAGAACAATGTATGCTGACTGACAGGGTTGAATGTTTTACTGGTGGAGGTGTTAAAGAGAGGAGTTGACTGAATTGACAGGTCAGAGTTGTACCTTGAAGCTGGATTCCAGAATTCCATGACTGGAAATCTTCTCTGCCAATGCCAAACAGCTTATTCTGCCATTGACTGGTTTGGGGTTTGGTGGACTAGATGATTGAAGTTTGAAGAAACAAGACATATTTGGCCATTTGTGGAAGAACTATACACAGCTACAACAGCCAGGCACCTCCTCCTCATGCTGGTCACCAGCCTGGTCTCACACTGCTGTGGGATGGCATCCCGTTCCTCAACCAGCATTTGTTACAAGTCAGCCAACGTGGTTGTGCTGGTCAGTCTGGCATGAATGGCACGCCCAAGCTGACCCCACAAGTGTTCAGTGGAGTTGAGGTCAGGACGGCTGGCAGGCCATTCCATCCTCTCCACTCCCAAACTCTGGAGGTAGTCTTCTTGGGGTGTTGTCTTATTGGGATGCTCCCACTTCAAGGCCCGTCTCTGACGTCCCCCGTTATATGGAACATGGCCTTCAACCTGAAGGTACTAGGACTTACTCCAATTAATGCTGCAACTTGGTTTTGCAGAACACCAGCTTAAAGTTTCTGGAGCAGACACCTACTGACCACTGTAGCAGGACCCCTGCTCACAGGGGGTACCCAGAAGCTCAAAGCCAGTGTCAATAGAAACAGCAAAACTAGCTGTCTATGCAGTCGCATGTGAATTTGTAGTATTTCATATGGGAGCTAATCTCTGATCCCAGGTCAGGTTCATTTGTTTGCAAGCTCTGGTTATTCCACAGAAACCAGCTGTTTATTTAATATCTGTTGTAAACATTGGCGGCCTTGTGTTTCACCTTCACCTCCAACGTTCAGTCTCAGAAGTTGGTTCTGCTTCTCACCATCCAAATAACATCCAAACACGTTCAGTGGTGTTGAGGTTCCAGACTCTGGGGTAGTCGGTCCATTGTCCAGTGGAAGGATGGACAGATCTGAAGTAGTTTGATGTTCTCCTACCTCGACAAGATTAAAGTGCTGTTTATCTGATGGGAGGACAGCGTTGGTGACTCTAGCAGGTGTTCCAGGTGGTTGTTAGGAGTATTCATTGAACTACAGCTGTTGGTTTTCATGGTTTACTTTGAGGTTCTTCTTCCTTGTTTAAGCGGACTATATGTTATTTGAAGTAACCGTATCTACTCCAGCTTCAGTAACCACGTCAGAACACGTCAGAACTGGATCAGGAATGTTCCACCTTCTGTTTTATCTGATGTTGTTTTTCAATCAGACGTCAAGCTACTATCAGCGTGCTAGATGTTTGTGCAGATGTTTCCTACTGTGGGATTGTTTTGATGGTGCTTCAGTAGAAATCTAGGCCAAACATATTGATACCGAGTTTAAATATTCAGTGTATGTATTCTAATGACGTTCCTGATGCTGGTGGGTCTCCTAGATCTTCCAGGGGGTTGTTAGGACTCCTGGTTTCTCTACTACAGCTTTTTTCATGGTTTACTTTAAGGTTCTTCTTCCTTGAGTAAGTGTACTATAAGACTTTTGTACAGTGTCAGTGAGCTGGAGGTCTGAAGGTTGTTATTACTGTTATAAATGTTATGGGAAAATTTTTTTTATGGGCAACACCCACATACTCAGCTCTACCACTCATCCTACTAACGCATGTTTCTTACAAATGTGGCTCCATTTAAGAGGGAAATTATCAGACTTTCCAATCGTATAAGATGTATGACCAAGAAGCTTTATTACAACAAAGAAATAATCTACCAAACACACATTTCATTATAGTTTGTGCAAGGTTTATAAACTTCTTGGGTGGTAAATAAAATGGCTATAGAAACTCTATAATTGACCACCACATAATTGAGTATCACATCTATCTTTTCCAAATTACAAGCTTGGTGGAACTCCATTCCTGGTTTAAACCACCTTCCCTGTCTGTTTACTGTCCCTGAACTTCACACTTTCTATTTGTTGAAGAGCCCCAGGTGTCTTTGGGGCAGTTCAGGGAAGCGTGTTGCTTAGTTTCCTCATGTTTGGGTCACTATTAGCGCCCAATGGGGAGTAAACAGGTCTATCTGCGTGGTTTGGATGAGTGATTGGTTACGTCTGACTCAGTCTAATCTTATCTGGGTGCGCTAAATGCAGACCAGGTCTGTTGGAGCGACAGCCAGGGTTACTTCAGGTAACTTAGCTTACTGAAACACTCACTGTCGTAGAGACGTCTGGTCTATAACAGAAAAGCACTGAGGAATAGAACTGAACACCCTGGACACATGAGCCTAGGGTCACCTTACCCAGGGCCAAGCATGGGCTAAAGGGGTATGAAGCCCACCAGAGTTGGGCTGCGAAACAGTGGAGCTGTGTTCTCTGAAGTGATGAAGCCAGATCTGATCATCCAACTAATATTCAATCAAATCCTCTTAGCAGTGTTCAACATCAGTACCTGACCTCACTAATACTCAATCAAATCCTCACAGCAATGTTCCAACATCAGTACCTGACCTCACTAACACTCAATCAAATCCTCACAGCAATGTTCAACATCAGTCCTGACCTCACTAACACTCAATCAAATCCTCACAGCAATGTTCAACATCAGTCCTGACCTCACTAACACTCAATCAAATCCTCACAGCAATGTTCAACATCAGTACCTGACCTCACTAATACTCAATCAAATCCTCACAGCAATGTTCCAACATCAGTACCTGACCTCACTAACACTCAATCAAACCCTCACAGCAATGTTCAACATCAGTCCTGACCTCACTAACACTCAATCAAATCCTCACAGCAATGTTCAACATCAGTACCTGACCTCACTAACACTCAATCAAATCCTCACAGCAATGTTCAACATCAGTACCTGACCTCAATAACACTCAATCAAATCCTCACAGCAATGTTCAACATCAGTGACCTCACTAACACTATCACATTCTCTTAGCAGTGTTCAACATCAGTACCTGACCTCACTAACACTCAATCAAATCCTCACAGCAATGTTCATCAGTACCTGACCTCTCTAACACTCAATCAAATCCTCACAGCAATGTTCATCAGTACCTGACCTCTCTAACACTCAATCAAATCCTCACAGCAATGTTCATCAGTACCTGACCTCTCTAACACTCAATCAAATCCTCACAGCAATGTTCAACATCAGTGACCTCAATCAATTCCTCACAGCCGTGTTCAACATCAGTACCTGACCTTACTAACACTCAATCAAATCCTCACAGCAATGTTCATCAGTACCTGACCTCACTAACACTCAATCAAATCCTCACAGCAATGTTCAACATCAGTACCTGACCTCACTAACACTTAATCAAATCCTCACAGCAACGTTCAACATCAGTACCTGACCTCACTAACACTCAATCAGATCCTCACAGCAATGTTCAACATCAGTACCTGACCTCACTAACACTCAATCAAATCCTCACAGCAATGTTCAACATCAGTACCTGACCTCACTAACACTTAATCAATTCCTCACAGCAATGTTCAACATCCAGTGTGTATTGTTTGATTAGGTGCTCGTCTGTAAATCTTCTAACTGGTTTCATTAGTAACGTTGAGGTTTGCGTTGCTGTTGTTTGGATCTATTTGTAGATCTGATCTCCTGTTATGTAAGAGCGAGTCTTGTCCAGCAGACACGTACGGTCCAGTCATGAAGCACTGCTGCTCGTCTTCATACGACCCCCCGTTTCCACACGTCTCCTAAGATCTACACATTCTTTTAATTTGTATTTATGGTTCCTGTCTGGACTGACCTGGCCGGGCGCACCTGCTGCAGCCGCTGCTTTGGGCGTGTGGGGATTTTCTCCGGGCTATTCGTGGCCTTTGGAAACCCCGCTATATTGGATTAACCTTTTAGAGCCAATTATGAAGCCCTCAACACAACAATCAAATCTGAGTGCAGTCTGGGACCTGCCCCACGTTTCTCCGCCCACGTCGGGAGCCAGGAGATCGAGGGTTGTGTAATATGTTTACGCTGGATTCGGCGTCCATGCAGTGGCCTGTGAATGTGTAGTATTTCATATGGGAGTTAATCTCTGATCCCAGGTCAGATTCATTTGTTTAAGCTTTGGTTGTTCCATGGAAACCTGCTGTGTAGTTAATATCTATTGAAAACATTGGATGCCTCATGTTTCACCTTCATTGCAGCTTCGGATCTTCTCAGGAGACTCACTTTTAGTTCAGACTGACCTCCAAAGTTCAGTCTCAGAAGTTGGTTCTACTTCTCACCATCCAAACAACACACAAACACGTTCATTGGTGTTGAGGTTCTGGACTCTGGGGTGGTCAATCCATCGTCCAGCTTCTTTGTTTGGAGTCTGTATCTCCTTTTCTCAGTGAGGAGCTTCTTGAACAGATACAAACCTTTCAGACCCCATAGTGTTAAGGTGTCTTCTAACAGTAGAAGGATGGACAGAAACAGCTGTGGATGTTCTCACATCTAGAGGTGGAGCTTGATGTTCTCCTCTCTTGATAACATCAAAGTACTGTTTATCTGATGGGAGGACAGCGTTGGTGGGTCTAGGAGGTGTTCCAGGTGGTTGTTAGGAGTATTCATTGAACTACAGCTGTTGGTTTTCATGGTTTACTTTGAGGTTCTTCTTCCTTGTGTAAGCGGACTATATGTTATTTGAAGTAACCGTATCTACTACAGTTTCAGTAACCACGTCAGAACACGTCAGAATTGAGGTGGATCAGGAATGTTCCACCTTCTGCTTTATGTGATGTTGTTTTTCAATCAGACGTCAAGCTACTATCAGCCTGCCAGATGTTTGTGCAGAAGTTTCCTACTGTGGGATTGTTTTGATGGTGCTTCAGTAGGCCAAACATATTGATACTGAGTTTGAATATTCAGTGTATGTATTCTAATGACGTTCCTGATACCGGTGGGTCTCCTAGATCTTCCAGGGGGTTGTTAGGACTCCTGGTTTCTCTAGTTTTCTGAATGAATAGTCTCTTTAGAGGTCACGTCCAGGTGGAGAAATCTCCAGGCCTGGTTTTCCCTCCGATAGATGCTCTTATCTAACCCACATGACTACAGACATGGTATATAACACTAGCCGCTTGAAAATAAATACATTAAGGAGATCATGGAAGGAACTCCCTCTTATGAAACCTCATACGTCAGTGTGGCGTCTGAACGGCAGCTTCGTGTACTGGAGTGTGTGTCTCCTACTCGCCGCTGATCCTGCCAGGGATCGACTTTGGCTTTGTTTAGCTCACCTGGAGAGATGTGTATATTTAGACTGCGCTCTTTTAAACACGGAGTGTCATTAAGGTGAATCTTCAGCCGGAGCCCACAGGCAGGAATAACATGGAGACGTATAGGATAGTGGACTAATAATAATTAATGTTGAGATTCTTATGTGATTTAATATCTCAAGATCTGAAAAAATTCCATATATATGCTGTAAAAAGTCCTTTGTTGGTAAAATCTTAAAACAAGCTGTTGAATTAATTCGCAAGTGTTCCATCATCGGTATGAATGAATGATCCTCTTCATCATCGCTCTGTAATCGATTGACCCAGTTCCATCATCATTCCATCATGGAATGCTCCAGTAAGATCATCATTCCAACATTGAGTGCTCCAGTTACATCACCATTCAATCATTGAGTGATCCACTCCGACCATTGGTCCACCATCAAGTGATCCACTTCTATGATCTGTCCTCCATTGAGTGAGCCGCCTCCATCATCACTCCATCATCGAGTTATGCACTTCCATCATCATTCCATCATAGAGTGATCCACTCCCATTATCGTTCCATCATTGAGTGATCCACTTTCATCATTACTCCATCGTTGAGTGATCCACTTCCAACATCATTCCATCATTGACTGCTCCATTCCCATCATTGGTCCACCATCAAGTGATCCACTTCCATCATTGCTCCATCATTGAGTGAGGCACTTCCATCATCATTCCATCATAAAGCGGTCCACTTCCATCATCGCCCCATCATCCAGTGATCCACTTCCATCATTGCTCCATCATCGAGTGATCCACTTCCATAATCATCATTGCATCATAGATTGGTACACTCCCATTATGTTTCCATCATTGAGTGATCCACTTCCATCATTAAGCCATCACTGAGTGAGGCACTTTCAACATCATTCCATCATAAAGTGATCCACTTCCATCATCGCTTCATCATCCAGTGATCCACTTCCAACATCATTCCATCATTGACTGATCCCATCATTGGTACACCATCAAGTGATCCACTTCTAAGATCTGTTCCCCATCGAGTGATCCACTTTCATCATCGCTCCATCATTGAGTAATCCACTCCCATTATTGTTCCATCATTGAGTGATAAGCTTCCAACATAGCTCCATCATCCAGTGATCCACTTCCAACATCATTCCATCATTGACTGATCCAATCCCATCATTGGTACACCATCAAGTGATCCACTTCTAAGATCCGTTCCCCATCGAGTGATCCACTCCCATTATCATTTCATCATTGAGTGATCCACTCCCATCATCATTCCATCATGGAGCGATCCACTCCCATCATCGTTCCATCATCAAGTGATCCACTCCCATTATGGTTCCATCATTGAGTGATCCACTTCCATCATCGCTCCATCATCTAGTGATCCAATTCCAACATCATTCCATCATTGACTAATCCAATCCCATCATTGGTCCATCATCAAGTGATCCACTCCCATCATCATTTCATCATTGAGTGATCCACTCCCATTATCATTCCATGATAAAGTGGTCCACCCCATTATCGTTCCATTCATGAGTGATCCACTTCCAACATAGCTCCATCATCGAGTGATCCACTTCCATCATTGCTCCATCATTGAGTGATCCATTTCCAACATAGCTCTATCATCGAGTGATCCACTTCCATCATATTCCCATGACAAAGTGGTCGACTTCCATTATCGTTCCATCATTGAGTGATCCACTTCCATCATATTCCCATGATAAAGTGGTCGACTTCCATTATCGTTCCATTCATGAGTGATCCACTTCCAACATAGCTCCATCATCGAGTGATCCACTTCCATCATTGCTCCATCATTGAGTGATCCATTTCCAACATAGCTCTATCATCGAGTGATCCACTTCCATCATATTCCCATGACAAAGTGGTCGACTTCCATTATCGTTCCATCATTGAGTGATCCACTTCCATCATATTCCCATGATAAAGTGGTCGACTTCCATTATCGTTCCATCATTGAGTGATCCACTTCCAACATAGCTCCATCATCGAGTGATCCACTTCCATAATTGCTCCATCATTGAGTGATCCATTTCCAACATAGCTCCATCATCGAGTGATCCACTTCCATCATTGCTCCATCATTTAGTGATCCATTTCCAACATAGCTCCATCATCGAGTGATCCACTTCCATAATTGCTCCACCATTGAGTGATCCATTTCCAACATAGCTCCATCATCGAGTGATCCACTTCCATCATTGCTCCATCATTGAGTGATCCATTTCCAACATAGCTCCATCATCGAGTGATCCACTTCCATCATTGCTCCATCATTGAGTGATCCATTTCCAACATAGCTCCATCATCGAGTGATCCACTTCCATCATTGCTCCATCATTGAGTGATCCATTTCCAACATAGCTCCATCATCGAGTGATCCACTCCCATTATGTTTCCATCGTTGAGTGATCCACTTCCATCATTGAGTGAGGCACTTCCATCATCATTCCATCATAAAGCGGTCCACTTCCATCATCCCCCCATCATCCAGTGATCCACTTCCATCATTGCTCCATCATCGAGTGATCCACTTCCATAATCATCATTGCATCATAGATTGGTCCACTCCCATTATGTTTCCATCGTTGAGTGATCCACTTCCATCATTAAGCCATCACTGAGTGAGGCACTTTCAACATCATTCCATCATTGACTGATCCAATCCCATCATTGGTACACCATCAAGTGATCCACTTCTAAGATCCGTTCCCCATCGAGTGATCCACTTTCATCATCGCTCCATCATTGAGTAATCCACTCCCATTATTGTTCCATCATTGAGTGATAAGCTTCCAACATAGCTCCATCATCCAGTGATCCATTTCCAACATCATTCCATCATTGACTGATCCAATCCCATCACTGGTACACCATCAAGTGATCCACTTCTAAGATCCGTTCCCCATCAAGTGATCCACTCCCATTATCATTTCATCATTGAGTGATCCACTCCCATCATCATTCCATCATGGAGCGATCCACTCCCATCATCGTTCCATCATCAAGTGATCCACTCCCATTATGGTTCCATCATTGAGTGATCCACTTCCATCATCACTCCATCATCTAGTGATCCAATTCCAACATCATTCCATCATTGACTAATCCAATCCCATCATTGGTCCATCATCAAGTGATCCACTCCCATCATCATTTCATCATTGAGTGATCCACTCCCATTATCATTCCATGATAAAGTGGTCCACCCCCATTATCGTTCCATTCATGAGTGATCCACTTCCAACATAGCTCCATCATCGAGTGATCCACTTCCATCATTGCTCCATCATTGAGTGATCCATTTCCAACATAGCTCTATCATCGAGTGATCCACTTCCATCATATTCCCATGACAAAGTGGTCGACTTCCATTATCGTTCCATCATTGAGTGATCCACTTCCAACATAGCTCCATCATCGAGTGATCCACTTCCATAATTGCTCCATCATTAAGTGATCCATTTCCAACATAGCTCCATCATCGAGTGATCCACTTCCATCATTGCTCCATCATTGAGTGATCCATTTCCAACATAGCTCCATCATCGAGTGATCCACTTCCATCATATTCTCATGATATGGAAGTGGTCGACTTCCTTTATCGTTACATCATTGAGTGATCCACTTCCAAAATCGCGCCATAATCATGACCCAGTTCCAGTATCAATAAAAAACAAGTGATCTATAATTAATGGTCATGATGACCCGGTTCCATCTCAAAAAATGAAGAAGGATCTATTTCATCGCCAGTAAAGTGATCTAGTGCCATCATCAGTACAGATAAGTGACCCAGTATCACCACCATTAAAGACTCCCACAGTCTAAAGACTCAATGCGAAGGTCAAACAGGTTTTAAATGAACTCAATTCAAATTAGAACTTGTGCCACTAGACTTCTGCCTTTGTCCTCATGAGACGGGATGGACACACAAGGGAAAGACCAACCCAGCAGACTGGAGAGGAAAACTCCTTCTGAACGAAAGAAAGAAAGAAAGAAAGAAAGGAAAAAACTCCACAAGCCTTTCTGCCCAGAAAACAATGCGTCCACTCCAAACGCAGCCAGGTCCTGAGTGTGAGAGAGAGAGGGGGAGCAGAGGAAGGGAGTAGGCCTTAGATAAATAGGAGCTAATGGGTCATAATGATGCTTAATGACAGACGTGGCTTTCCTTCAGGACGCAAAGAGCGCTAGAAACAAACAAGTGATAAGAAAATAATAACAACGGGCCGAGCCTGCGCTCACGCAAACACATCTGCAGGAGGAGACGTGCTGAACAGGAGGCCCTGGTCCTCCGACCTCCTGCTTCATTCTGCGTGTGCTTCCCGCGGAGGGCAGGTGTGTGTACAGCGCTCAGATGAAGGAGTGTGTTTGTGTTATTGTAGGTATTAAGCTGCGTCTAGCGAGCCACGGCTTTCTTATTTATTACACAGTTATTAGCTGTGAAGGAACAAAACTCCTCCATTCGTCTGAGAGGAGAACGCTGAACTGGCTGAACCACCACGACTCGGCTGAACGGTGAGTGGAGCTTGAATACGTTCTCTTTTCATTCTCAGGGTTGAGCTCTGTGTTTAAATCTCTGATAAGCATAAGGATTTGTAAAGGGGAACTCCACCAAAAGAGATTTCAAAAGTGGTTGGGATGTAAACAGAGGAACTCAGGGCGGCTCACTTTTCCCAGTGGTGGTGAATGGAACCAGACGTCCTCATCTAAAAGCTCCAGACAGTGAAGTGGTTATAAATAGACTGTTTGAAAGTAGTTGTCGAGAACATTACCACCCTGTAAAGAACTTCTAAACCATTTCACACTAAAACACAATTTTGAAAATTTGGTGGAATTCCATATACATTGTCATTGTCCAATGAAAAACATGCATTTCCATTTTTAGACATGATTTGAATGTGGCCGTTTACATTGTGTGGATGAAAATGTAAATGTGATCAATAGTATTGCTTAGATAAACTTCTGGTTCCGTTGACTCACATTGAAAGTGAAGACTATATATATATATATATATATATATATATATATATATATATATATATATATATATATATATATATATATATATATCCAGCCATTCAAAGGGTCGGACACACCTACCTGAGTATATATATGTGTATAACTATACATATATTTAGATCTGATTGTGTTGAGAGACGAATGTAAACAGTGAAGTTGGAGCCCATGTACACAAATATTACTAAAATAAACATTTGAGTGTATTTAAATGTAAAAATGAGAATGTATATTTTTATAAGAGCTATAAAACCACCAAACCTGTTTATCAGAACAAGATCTCAGCATCTACACTATCTTCTTCAGTCCTGTTAGAGAAGCTCCTCATGTGGCTCCTCATTAAGAAGCTGCTGGTCAGAATGTTCAAAGTATGTAAACCTGCATCAGAGCAAATGAGCTCATTTCTAAAAGACCCTCTAAACATTCTTTAAACACAACCAGATGTTTAATTCTGCTCCAGGAATAATTCCATACCGACTATTCTATAGTTCTGATCTCCTCACACTTATTCACTAATATTATTAATATTAATATAGTACAGATAAGATCAACCTGGGGGATCCACACTTTTGACTGACTTATATAAATATATAAAACCTCAAGGTTGGAGGATGCAGAGCAGGGAATTTGAGAATCTCTCCAGGCTTCAGGTGGTCCAGGGTCCTCATCCTTTAGATCATCCCACAGGTTTCCTATGGACTTTAGATCAGATGGTCATAGCAGAAGTCAGATTCTACGTACAGTGAAGCATTTTTTGTGTTGATCTGGACGCATGTCTTAGATATTGTCCTGTCTGCAGACAGAGTTTGAGTCCATGTGTCCTAACAAGACATTACAGACATTACAGACCCTCTACCATACTTATCAGTGGACACCAGCCTCTCTCCAGTGCAAATATAGTACATATAATAATATAATATAGTACAAATAAGAAGAACCTGGGTAGGCGTGTCCATGGTGCTTAACATGTAGACGAGTGTGTTACTGCTCTGTACGGCTCACACTAACATTTCCCCTACGTTGTCTTTCCAGCCTCGTCTAGCTGACCGGACCTAAATCAGCGGCTGGAGGAGAAGCAGACATCCCAGGAAAAACAGACCCGACTAACTAAAACAGAGAGAGAGGCTTCGAGACTTCCTGCCACCATCCCAGCCATTCACTGGCAAAGCACACAAGAAGAGGAAGAGGTGAAGAGGAACCTGACCGTACGCTCACATCAAACATACTAGCGCTCACAGTAGAGACTGTTTAAAGTACTAAAACTAGTGAAGTCATCAAAACAACATAGTCAAGTCCTCTAAGAGCCATTTGCACCACCAAGCTGAGCCATCTACGAGGAATTTAAAACTTCTAACTTAGTAAAGTTATCTAAGACACCTTTCAGAACTTTGAAACTAATCAAGTCATCTAAGACACCATCTAAGAGCTTCTACTCAAGTAATCTAAGAGACATTTGGAACTTCTAAAACCAGTCGAGTCATCTAAGAGATGTTTGGAACTTCTAAAACCAGTCAAGTCATCTAAGAGACGTTTGGAACTTCTAAAACCAGTCAAGCATCTAAGAGACGATTGGAACTTGTAAAACCAGTCAAGTCATCTAAGAGACGTTTGGGACTTCTAAAACCAGTCAAGTCATCTAAGAGACGATTGGAGCTTCTAAAACCAGTCAAGTCATCTAAGAGACAATTGGGACTTCTAAAACCAGTCAAGTCATCTAAGAGATGTTTGGAACTTATAAAATCAGTCAAATCATCTAAGAGACATTTGGAACTTCTAAAACCAGTCAAATCATCTAAGAGACATTAGGAACTTTTAAAACCAGTCAAGTCATCTAAAAGACGATTGGAACTTCTAAAAAAGTGCTCCAGGAGACGTCTCGAACCTCAAGTCATTTAAAAGACCACTGGGGCTACTCAAACCGGGCAAGTCATCTTAGAGACGTTTAGAACTTGTAGTCAAGTCATCTAAGAGACGACTGGACTTTCTAGTCAAGTCATCTAAGAGACGATTGAAACTTCTAGTAAAGTCATCTAAGAGACGTTTGAAAGTTCTAGTCAAGTCATCGAAGAGAACTTTGGAACTTCTAAAACTGGCCAATCCTCCAGGAAACGTCTGGAACTTCTAGTCATCTAAAAGACTCCTGGGGCTACTCAAACCAGCCAAGTCATCCAAGGCACTAGTAAACTCATCTAAGAGACATCACAATCTTCTAGTCCAGTTCTTCAGGAGACGTCTGGAACTTCTAGTCATCCAAGAGACATTTGAGATACTACAGGTGCAACCGTCGGTCATCATGGAATCGATCCTGGATCCCTCAACCCTGCCTGACCCCACCCCAACAGTGACCTTCAATCCGAAGTCCGAAACAGTCACCCTTCCCAGCAGGGTGGTCTCTGTGGCGGGTGTCACCGTGGTAACCGGGGGCGCAGAGATGTCCTGGGGCTCCTGCATGTTGGCCTTTGGGTTCTGGGGCACTCTGATCGGCGTCAGCATGGTGTCTGTGGGATTGTGGGACTACTCCGTCCAAAGTGGTGGAAACAACTCACTGCTGCTGGTCATGGGTTTGGTGGTTCTGGCTATGAGCTCGGGTATCGTGTTTGGGGTCCTCGCGTTCCGTTTCGTAATGAAGAAGAGAGGACTGAGAAGAGGAGAGAGGGAGGAAGGGAAGCTTGTGCTAGTCGCTGAAGAAGGACTGAACGTTATAAAAACTGTGACCGTGTGACCGATTGAACTCCGTTGACGATACAGTTCAAAGGCTGGAATCACTTAGTTCTATTAAAACCTATTATAGAAATAGAAGTATATACAATTACTAATACAGATTTTGGGACTGTTGGTTGGTTGGACCTACTGTCTCAATGAGAGATGGCGGTCCACTGTATTGAAATACTGTAGTGTAGTAGTATGTTATATACTCTCACTGTCCACTGTATCAGCTCCACTGACCATACAAGAGCTCTACTTACAGACTGTAGTTCATCTGAGTCTCTGTATACTTTATTACTCTGTTCTTTAATGATCAGGACCCCCACAGGACCACCACAGAGCATATATTATTTGGGTGGTGGGTCATTCTCAGCATTGCAGTGCCATTGACATGGTGGTAAACAGAAGTTTTGGAGCATTTTAATTGGTTTGTTGATTTAGTATTGTCTATATTGTCCCACCCTAATAGCTCCACATCTCCAGAGGTTCATATCAAAGTGTTTATTGGATTGGAAATGGTGGTGCGCTCAACACCTGGGTTGATTTTTGGTGTCCATGATTGGGTAACACCGCTGACACAGTGTTACGCAAGCATTTGAATTGGTCTGTTGATTCAATATTGTCTATATTGTCCTGCCCTAATAGCTCTAGGCCTCCAGCAGTTCATATCAAAGTGTTTATTGGATTGGAAATAGTGGTGCGCTCAACACCTGGGTTGATTCTTGGTGTCCATGATTGGGTAACACCGCTGACACGCCTATCAAACCAGAGAAAACTTACCTCAAATCCCATCACACACCGTTTTAATGAAACGGGGAACCACAATGAACCAGTCCACCAAGTTTGAAGATGGTGGTAAACCAACTGAGCCAGTTCAGTAACTTAGAATCACTAATTAACTAAATTTGAATATTTTATATCTGTTGATTCACAGCAGAATTTTTCTCGGCAGCCTGGTTTCACTGACCGGACCAACAGGAAATTATTTGCTGAGTTTCCTGTGAGCAGATGGAAGAGAATTGGGCATTTCCTGTGTAAACGTAAACACAGCTTCCAAAGAAATGCTTTGAAAAACACAACTTCTCAACTAAATCAGTTCTAACATTAGAAACAAATGAAAATAACATATATATGTGGTTTTCAAACCTGCATGGAAATGATACATAAAAATGAATAGTGAAGTTGGAGCCCATGTACACAAATATTACTAAAACAAACATTTGAGTGTATTTAAATGTAAAAATGAGAATGTATATTTTTATAAGAGATATAAAACCACCAAACCTGTTTATCAGAACAAGATCTCAGCATCTACACTATCTTCTTCAGTCCTGTTAGAGAAGCAGCTCATGTGGCTCCTCATGAAGCTGCTGGTCAGAATGTTCAAAGTATGTAAACCTGCATCAGAGCAAATGAGCTCATTTCTAAAAGACCCTCTAAACATTCTTTAAACACAACCAGATGTTTAATTCTGCTCCAGGAATAATTCCATACCAACTATTCTATAGTTCTGATCTCCTCACACCTATTCACTAATATTATTAATATTAATATAGTACACATAAGAAGAACCTGGGGAGCAGGGAATTTGAGAATCTTTCTAGGCTTCAGGTGGTCCAGGGTCCTTTATCATTTAGCTCACCCCACAGGTTTCCTATGGACTTTAGATCAGATGGTCACAGCAGAAGCCAGATTCTACGTACAGTAAAGCATTTTTTGTGTTGATCTGGACGCTTGTCTTAGATATTGTCCTGCCTGCAGACAGAGTTCGAGTCCATGATGCCATGTGTCCTGACAAGGTTCTCAGACATCACAGACCCTCCACCATACTTAACAGTGGGCACCAGCCTCTCTCCAGTGCTCTTGGTCCTCCTCCTTTTTACACCCACCGTCAACGTTTCATCTGACCATCAAACACGGCTCCAGTCCCAGAGTTCCAGTAGCGTTTAGCTCCTCCAGGTCTGTGCGTTTGACAGGAAGGACATTTTTCTGGCTTCCTAATAACCCTCATGTTGGTGGAGTCTGGTGGTAGTTTTGGGGGCTTTGTTTGTTACAGTTCCAGTTGATGGGAGTTGATGGACTGTAGATCTGGGCATCTTCGGGTCAGCAGCTATTTTATAGATGGGCCAATCTTTGGCTAATGAAGGTCAACACACTGTGCTGTCCAAAACACAATTTTTGTCAGTTTTTATTTTTCTACATCATTTAAACACGACAGTTGTTATTTAAATTGTGTGGCAATTTCATGATGAATGGACCAATAGAAATGCTCCAAAATAGCTTGAAAAAACTCTGGTTCCATTGACTTACATTGAAAGTAAAGACAGTTTTTAGCCTCTCCAGTAAAGTTATTTGTATATGTATATAGTTATATATATATATATACTCGCTTTATATGTAACAAGCATACAGACTGATTACTGATTAGCTTAGAACACACTGCACCTGTCCCTCATCACCCACTCCTCTCATAAGCCCCTTTCCCAGTCACACCAGCTTGAGGTATTGTTAGTCCATCCATGCCTGCATACTGAGTGTCTTGGCCAGGCCAAGCCAAGCCAAGCCAAACCAAGCCAAACCAAGCCAAGCCAGGCCAAGCCAAGCCAGGCCAGGCCAGGCCATTGACTTACATTGAAAATAAAGACAGTTGGCCAGGCCATGCCCCTGACTTCGCTCATTGCATTTACCCTGTTTTGTCAACAAAATAAACAACCTGCATATGGAGCTCACCTCTGTTTCTGAGTTCCTATTATCACATACAGGACATATAGTTCAGCCATATATCACCATATTCATTGCTGTTGGAATAAAACATCATATCTCTGAAACACTACGTTTACAGTTTAATATAAGTCAGTGGAACCAAACGTCTTGTCAAGTAATTTTTGGCCATTTCTTTCATTCAGCATGAAATTTACACACAATGTAAAGGCCAACATGCATTTATCAAGTCATGTCAACAACTGGAGGTACAAGATTTTCTAGCAGTGATATAAAAAACATTCATATCGTCGCTGTCCAAAGAAAAACATGTATCTAAATTTTTGTTAATTGTAATTTTTCTATATTGTTTGAGCAGCTGCTCTTTATATTCTGTGGATGTTTCATGATGAATGGACCAATAAACTTGCAAGTACAGACTGTTTTTGTTCTCTCCTGAAAGCTTGTTATATTGGAGATTGTTTTTCTTTCTGTAGAAACAGAGGGATGATAAAGTAAATCCTTGTGTTCTGTTACAGCAGATGAAGGATTTGTCTCCATCTGTTGGTCACTCTCTGTTACTGCGCTCTTCTTAAAGCCTTGCACCCAGAGTTGTAGATATATTCATGATTTTTATATCTCTCCTACTCATGCTGTGTTTTTCATGCTTCAGGTTCCCTCTGAGAACTTAAAGCTAGTCATATACGTGCTGAGCCTACTGCACTGTGTTTACAGTGGGGGTAATGGTGTTTACAGTGGTGGTGATGGTGTTTACAGTGGTGGTGATGGTGTTTACAGTGGTGGTGATGTTTACAGTGGTGATGATGGTGTTTACAGTGATGGTGATGTTTACAGTGGTGATGATGGTGTTTACAGTGGTGGTAATGGTGTTTACAGTGGTGGTGATGGTGTTTACAGTGGTGGTGATGGTGTTTATAGTGATGGTGATGGTGTTTACAGTGGTGGTGATGTGGTTTACAGTGGTGGTGGTGATGGTGTTTACAGTGGTGGTGATGTTTACAGTGGTGGTGATGATGTTTACAGTGGCGATGATGATGTTTACAGTGGTGGTAATGGTGTTTACAGTGGTGGTGATGATGTTTACAGCGGTGGTGGTGATGTTTACAGTGGTGGTGATGCTGTTTACAGTGGTGATGATGGTGTTTACTGTGGTGGTAAAGATGTTTACAGTGGTGGTGGTGATGTTGTTTACAGTGGTGGTGATGTTTACAGTGGTGATGATGGTGTTTACAGTGGTGGTGATGTTTACAGTGGTGATGATGGTGTTTACAGTGGTGGTGATGGTGTTTACAGTGGGGGTAATGGTGT
The DNA here is from genome assembly GCA_021613375.1 of Megaleporinus macrocephalus. Classification (NCBI taxonomy): domain Eukaryota; kingdom Metazoa; phylum Chordata; class Actinopteri; order Characiformes; family Anostomidae; genus Megaleporinus; species Megaleporinus macrocephalus. The sequence goes on from CM038705.1 coordinate 2,794,320, forward strand.
TTACAGTGGTGGTGATGGTGTTTACAGTGGTGGTGATGGTGTTTACAGTGGTGGTGATGTTTACAGTGGTGATGATGGTGTTTACAGTGATGGTGATGTTTACAGTGGTGATGATGGTGTTTACAGTGGTGATGATGGTGTTTACAGTGGTGGTAATGGTGTTTACAGTGGTGGTGATGGTGTTTATAGTGATGGTGATGGTGTTTACAGTGGTGGTGATGTGGTTTACAGTGGTGGTGGTGATGGTGTTTACAGTGGTGGTGATGTTTACAGTGGTGGTGATGATGTTTACAGTGGCGATGATGATGTTTACAGTGGTGGTAATGGTGTTTACAGTGGTGGTGATGATGTTTACAGTGGTGGTGGTGATGTTTACAGTGGTGGTGATGCTGTTTACAGTGGTGATGATGGTGTTTACTGTGGTGGTAAAGATGTTTACAGTGGTGGTGGTGATGTTGTTTACAGTGGTGGTGATGTTTACAGTGGTGATGATGATGTTTACAGTGGTGGTGATGTTTACAGTGGTGATGATGGTGTTTACAGTGGTGGTGATGGTGTTTACAGTGGTTCAGGTGCTGTTTACAGAAGTGGTAATGGTGTTTACAGTGGTGGTGATTATGTTTACAGTGGTGGTGATTATGTTTACAGTGGGGGTGATGATGTTTACAGTGGTGGTGATGTTTGCAGTGGTGGTGATGGTGTAAAAATGGTGATGATGGTGTTTACAGTGGTGGTGATGGTGTTTACAGTGGTGGTGATGGTAACCAGGGGTCTCCATGTCTAATACACAAATATACATTTACTATCTTGTATTTACTATCAAACTCACCAGTGAAGCTACACGTGTCTCCTGAGTTTATATGAATATATGATGTTATTTAGGGACTATTTAACCTCACAGCACCCTGCATATCATGTATCCCTCAACCCTGAATAGATTTTAAGGCCAAAACTATCATTAAACAGCGTCTCAGACATCAGACAGTGTATTCATATCCATTTTATGTAATAATAACTTTCTGTGAGGGAGCTTTTAGAGGTGGACGTCTGGTTCCATTCACCACCACTATGAAAAATGTAACTGTTTGTGCAGGAATGTGAGAAATATTTAAGGAATTCTCCTTGGAGTGACCTCAAGCTCCTGCTCCTGTGTGCTCAGGTAGACTCAGGTATGTTGTAAGAGCATATCAGAGCTGAGCAATGTTTTCCCACAGCCCTAAACCAAAGGGCACTTCAGCAAGAGGAAGTGGACAGTAATCACCTGCTCCCGCGGCTGAACGCTGGACAGAGTGGATCAGACACCAGATGGTATGAAGTAAGGAGGAGGCCGGGAGTTATGGAGCGTGTTTTAGTGACCATCCTCACCGCCGCGCTGCTAACAGGTAAAGTCATGAGTGTGTATTTATTTATTAATTTATATGTAATATTAGTTTTATATTTAATGAATATAGTTATTTACTTGAGGGAGATGCGCCGTATGAGCTAACAGTGACCTGCCGTTCGTATAACAGAACAATAAAATACAGCCATTAGGATTTTAGGTGTCTTGAAAGGCGCTTTTCAAATAAAATGTGATTATTATTATAATTATTATTATTATTATTATTATTATTAATAAATAAACACACTGACGTATATAAAAGCACTGCTTATTGTATTAATACTGTTTAATATATAAATAATAAAGTGCTGAGTTAATAGAAGCTTCCTCTCTATAAAAGTGTATCTCCTGAAGGAAACGCAGGGTTAAGCAGTGCGAGAAACGAGGGATGAATAAACGATAAGTAGAGGAGTGCGGGTCAGTGTGTTTGGGAAACTCATCTGTGCTCACAGGACTCCGCCCACAGGACATCTGCTGTCTGGATAGTTTTGGTTGGTGGACGGTTCTCAGTCCAGCAGTGACACTGAGGTGTTTAGACACTCCAGCAGCAGCAGCACTGCTGTGTCTGATCCACTCACACCAGCACAACACACACTACTAACACACCACCACCACGTCAGTGTCACTGCAGTGCTGAGAATGACCCACCTCCCTAATAGTATCTGCTCTAGTGTGTGTGTTTACCAGTGTATGTGTGTGTGTGTGTGATTCACTGCCCCCTAGTGTGTGTGTTCACTACTGTGTGTGTATATTTGGGGGATTCACTGCCCCCCTAGTGTGTGTGTTAACTAGTGGGTGTGCATGTGCGTGTTTCACTGCCCCCTAGTTTGTGTGTTCACTACTGTGTGTGTATATTTGGGTGATTTACTGCCCCCCTAGTGTGTGTGTTAACTAGTGTGTGTGTATGTGGTTGTTTCACTTCCCCCCAGTGTGTGTGTTCACTAGTGTGTGTATATGTGGGTGTTTCACAGCCCCTTACTGTGTGTGTTAACTAGAGTGTGTATGTGGGTGTTTCACTGCCCCCTAGTGTGTGTGTTAACTAGTGTGTGTGCGTGTATGTGGTTGTTTCACTGCCCCCTAGTGTGTGTGTTAACTAGTGTGTGTGTATGTGGTTGTTTCACTTCCCCCCAGTGTGTGTGTTCACTAGTGTGTGTGTATATTTGGGTGATTTACTGCCCCCCTAGTGTGTGTGTTAACTAGTGTGTGTGTATGTGGTTGTTTCACAGCCCCTTAGTGTGTGTGTTAACTAGAGTGTGTGTATATGTGGGTGTTTCACTGCCCCCTAGTGTGTGTGTGTTAACTAGTGTGTGTATGAGGGTGTTTCACTGCCCCCTAGTGTGTGTGTTCACTACTGTGTGTGTATATTTGGGTGATTCACTGCCCCCCTAGTGTGTGTGTTAACTAGTGTGTGTGTATGTGGTTGTTTCACTTCCCCCCAGTGTGTGTGTTCACTAGTGTGTGTGTATGTGGGTGTTTCACAGCCCCTTACTGTGTGTGTTAACTAGAGTGTGTATGTGGGTGTTTCACTGCCCCCTAGTGTGTGTGTTAACTAGTGTGTGTGCGTGTATGTGGTTGTTTCACTGCCCCCTAGTGTGTGTGTACACTACTGTGTGTGTATATTTGGATGATTCACTGCCCCCCTAGGTTGTGTGTTCACTAGTGTGTGTGTGTATGTGGGTGTTTCACTGCCCCATAGTGTGTGTGTTAACTAGTGTGTGTGTATGTGGGTGTTTCACTGCCCACTAGTGTGTGTGTTAACTAGTGTGTGTGTTAACTAGTGTGTGTGTTAACTAGTGTGTGTATAGTTGAGTGTTTCACTAAAGGAAGCTTATATCCCACCCATTAATGTGATGCTACATGCAAACCTTCTAGTCTCAAGCCGTGTGATGTTCAGTAATAGAATTGATTTGTCTGGTTCCTGATTCACTTTTATCTATATCACTCCAGTTTACAGTCCCTCAGTCTGTCCCGTGTTTTGCTCTCTTCCGCAGAGCCAGTGTCCAGCGTGACTATCAAGGGTCCTGAGGACGTCCTCATAGAAGACAGAAGCTCTGCTAACCTGACCTGCGTAGGGACCAGCACCATCGTCACAGTGGAATGGATGAAAGATGATCAGGTTCTGTCTCCCAGTGACCGAGTCGAGTTCTCGGAGAACCACACGTCCGTGCTGATCAGCCTAGTTAAGAGAACGGACGGCGGCGAATACAGTTGCACCATCAACAACAGCGTGAGCCTCGACACAGCTCTCCTCAACCTGACTGTTTACTGTGAGTACACACCAACATGAGCCAAGATCTCCCGATTACTTCAACTTCGTTCTTCTTTAACCTTCAAGTCTTTGGTAGAACAACTTGGGTCCTGATCCTACTGTCTGGACCCGTGTTCTCCTGAGATCCAGGTCACATTTAGAATTCATAGTTCCATCAAGGATCTACAGGCCCAAACCTGATACTACCAGCACCATGTTTCCCAGATGGGATCAGGTTCTTATGCTGGAATGCAGTGTTTTCCCATCTCCGGATGCTTCTCATTTAAACCAGAAACATCTAGATTGGTCTTCATAAAGCATATTTCCAGGAGATTTCTGGCACGTCCACCAAATTGTAGACGAGCAGTGATGTTCTTTTTGGAGATCAGTAAGTTTCTCCTTACAACCCTGCCAAGGTTACCATTGTTGGTCAGTGTTCTGCTGATGGTGGACTCATGAACATTACCATTGGCCACTGTGAGAGAGAACTTTAGCTGGTTAGAAGTGACCCTGGGTTCCTTTGTGACCCCACAGACTATTACAATCTTTGATCTTGGAGTGATCTTTGTTGGTTGACCACTCTTGGGGGAGTACCAAGGGTCTTGAAGTTCCTCCAATTGTACACAATCTGTCTGACGGTGGAGTCAGGAGTAGAGATGGTTCTGTAACTCTTTCCAGCTTGAGGAGCATCAACCGCTGGTGTTCTGAGAGTTCCCACTGACTGAAAACCCCTGATTCTAGTTTCAACCTCAGATTCATTGATAATCCTAGAGGTTCATGCACTTTTACCCTCACAGATATAAAAAAAAGCATCATTTTCATCAATTGTGTGAAGATTGGATTATGTTCGAGGATCAAATCTAAAGGGTTCTCAATCTTGTAGGCACCACTGTACAGACAGATAGATGGATATATGGACTGATAGAGATATCTAGCTTGTTTTAATTATTGGATATATTATCATATACTGTTCACAATGTTGTATCTGGCTGTGTTGTTGGGCAGATGGGCCGGAGGTGAGGATTCTGGGTGTAGCCAGCGTGGAGGAAGGTTCAGATATCCTGCTCTTCTGCTCCACTGAGTCTCTACCTGCTGCCTCTGTTACCTGGACAGTGAACGGCGTCCCCGCTGGACACTCTCCACTGCTGGTCATCGAGAACAGTAACCACACCCACAGTGGAACCTACAACTGTACTGCGTTTAACAACGTCACTGGAAACACATCGTCCGCAGTGCTCGTGCTCTCGGTCACAGGTAACGTTCCAGCCATGCTTCATGTAAATAACGTGTAAATAACGTATAAATAACGTGTAAATAATACACGGAAATAAACACCCAGACAGTGAGCACATATCAGTCCACTAGTTTAAAACAAATCAACACCCCACTGCTAGTCCACCCTCGGACCTCCCAGATCACCGCCTGTGTACAAGACCTAACTAGTGTTTAATGCACAGAGACTTTTATTTTGGAAAACAAGCCAAGATACACAGTACAAGCAGCTGAGACGAGAAAAAATATGGCTTAAAATGAAATGATTTAGTTGAAAATGTTGCTAAAATTATTAACTAAACTAATTTATAAAGTAAGATGAAAGAAAGAAAGAAATCAGTTGGACTGTAAGTGTAAAATCAAGCAATAAAGGGTGGGATTTCGTCAAATACTGTGGTGGGACACCTGAAAAAAAGCTGAGCAAAACATAGATGGACCGCCAGCCTGGCCCCTAGCACATCTACAGCTGATTGCTCAAAGCTGGCAGCCCAGCAACAAGCTGATTTAGAGTTGCAGGAGTTTAGATGCTCATTGGTGCCTCAAGAAACAAGATCATTAAAAAAGTTCACAAGTTCCATCTGAAGGAGTGTTTGGACCCGAAACTGACCGGCCTAACAATTGAATGGGTGGTCATGTGAAAACTTGGTCCACAACTTTTATATATACCTTGCAATTATATATTATATTATTATATATATTAAATATATACCTATTATATTATATTATTATATATGAACCTATATATAATATGTTAATATGTTAAACTCTTTGATTAATGTCGATGACCAAAGAAAATCAAGTATTTCCATTTTTGTTGATTTTCATTTTTCTACATCATTTAAACACACCAGAGGCTGTTTATATTGTGTGAGAATTTCATGATGAATGGACCAATAGAAAAGCTTCAAAATAGCTTGGAAAACATTCCGGTTCCATTGACTTACATTGAAAGTAATGACAGTTTTTGGCCTCTCCTGTAAAGTTTCTATTTTGGAGATACAGTGATGATGCGGTCTGTATGTGTGTTTGTGTAGGTAAAGTTAGAGGCCCAGCGCTCGGTCCCGGTGAGGCGGCCGGTATCACAGTGGCTGTTATTGTCCTGCTGGCCGGTTTGGCCGTGGGCCTGTATTTCCTCATTGTCCATCTAAAGTAAGTTTCTTACAGTATCAGCACCGCTAACTGCACCACCACTCTCAGTTAAAGTTTTTAACTTAGCACATTCAAAGTGAGTATAGAGACGGAATGAGTCTGAAAAGTATAGTGAGGAAGAATAATTTATTTAAAAGTATTTATGAAGATTTCTCTGTTTTTCAGGAATTCACCAGGTCCTGTCTGCAAAATACCAAAGCTAAGTGAGTCTAAATAAACTGATCTGTGGGAACAGCTCAAATATTATAAACAGATACTGTTGATCTGATATTTCCCACATTTCACAAAACATATGTTGAGTGCTAAAAGTTTAGCACTAGTTCATATTTCAGTTATTAAAATATGTATTAATCAATAATAATCATGAATTAATCAGTATCTGCTACAAATACAGTAACTACAACCTGTTAATTGCAGTTTTAAGTAAGTACTAGGAATTATTTGGTAATTAATAACTTGATGGTAATTTATTCCAAAATTAGTTATAAATCATTTCTTTTCCAAACCTAATTATTCACTCTTATAGATAACTATTATAAATCTACTATATACAAACCAGTTTTTACTGGAACAAAGTTTAATATCTTTATATTCTACTAAGAATTATTTACTTATCTACTAAAAATAACTTCAATTTATATCCAGTAGCATCTACTATAAATTATTCTGTATGTACTATGAATTATTTAGTAACCATTATGGATTATTCAGTATCTACTAGAAAATATTCAGTTACTTCTATTCATTATTCAATAACTACTATTCATTATTTAGAAACTAATAAGATATATTCAGAAACTAATATTAATTATTCAGTAACTACTATAAATGATTTATTATCTACTATTAATTATTATGTAACTACTATGAATTATTCAGTATGTACTAAGATTTATTCAGAAACTACTATTAATTATTCAGTAACTACTATAAATTATTTATTATCTACTATTAATTATTATGTAGCTACAGTCAATTATCCAGTATCTACTATGAATTATTCAGTATCTACTATAAATTATTGTTATTTATGATTTATTGTTGATTTTGATTTGTTGTTCTGGGGGTTAAGTGTAAAGTGTTTCTGATCGTGTTGAATTGAACAGAGAAGAACAAAGAAAACAGGACAGCAGTCAACAGGTCCACAGATGAGGACGACAACAACGCTCTGAAAACAACAACCTTTAAACTCAACCAGCCGGCAACCAGCCAAGACACACCCGGAACACAGAGCGAAAGTAAGAGATGTTTAGATAAGAGAGAGAGAGAGAGAGAGAGAGAGAGAGAGAGAATGTGTAGGCTCTAAATATGCTATCAATATTAAATGATATAATATCTGCTGTTGTATATATATTCATGTTACTTTGTATTGTATGTAGGATTATTTACATCTCTTCTATATATATATATATATATAGAAGAGATGTAAATAATCAGACATACAATACAAAGTAACATGAATATGTTATTGTGAGAGAAGTAGATCAGATCTTGATCCAGTTTGAAGAACAAAGTTAGGTTCCAGATTTCTCCTGGACGCCCCAGACATTGTATGAATGTGTTCAGTTCTTGATTTAGCTTAATGAAGTACTGAGCAGTCAAAGCAGGTATTAGATGAGAACTGATAATAATACTGGGTTGTTTAGGAGAAGCTTGGAAAGGGTTAAATAAACACACTGACGTATCTAAAAGCTCTACTTACTGTATTAATACTGATTAATATTTAATAATAAAGTGGAAAAGCTCTACTTACTCTATTAATACTGTTTAATATTTAATAATAAAGTGGAAAAGCTCTACTTACTCTATTAATACTGTTTAATATTTAATAATAAAGTGTAAAAGCATTATTTACTCTATTAATATTGTTTAATATTTAATAATAAAGTGTAAAAGGACTACTTAGTCTATTAATAAATAAAAGCTTTCTGTCTTAAAAAAAAAAAAAAAATGCATATATATATATATATATATATATATTTAGTTTTTATATATAATAGTGTCTCCAAGTGACTTTTACTTTATACACCACTGCATGTGTTTATCAGTCTATACTGTTCAAATGTATCAATTAATTTGTACACGTACATTCGATTCTGTGCTCAGGGTCTCGTCCACACCTGTATGAAAACCTGGAAAACAAGCCACCTGTCCCGCGTCATGCTGTGAGTTTATGATCCACACTTCTATACTATACTATACTATCAGTTCATTTAACACTGTACTCTGTTCTAATACTCAGTAAACTTCATCTCCAACTAACACCTACTGTAACAAACTCACTACCAGCATCTCTTCTCCTTTAGAAACCATCACAACTACCAGACCGCGTCATCGACACCGTAAGGAAACTCTCATTATTCTAGTTACTACACACTAATATTCCTTCAGTGAGCCGGCGCAGCAATACAGTGTAGGAATCTGAGTGATTAGTGTTCTCCTCCAAGCGTGTTAAAGCATCATCCACAGTAGAAAAGATTCTGATTCTCTGTACACTTTATTACTCTGTTCTTTAATGATCAGGACCCCCACAGGACCACCACACAGCAGATCCTATTAGGGAGGTGGTGTGTTAGTAGTGTGTGTTGTGCTGTTGTGAGTGGATCAGACACAGCAGTGCTGCTGCTGGAGTGTTTAAACACTGTGTCCACTCACTGTCCACTCTATTAGACACTCCTACTACTTGCTGGTCCACCTTGTAGATGTAAAGTCAGAGACAGTAGCTCATCTGCTGCTGCACAGTTTAGTTTATGTTCTCTAGTCCTTCATCAGTGGACACAGGTCGCTTCCCATAGGACATCACCCACAGGACGCTGACCACAGGACGCTGCCTGGAGAATGCTGCCCACAGGACACCCACAGGACACCCACAGGACGCTGCCCACAGGATGCTGCCCACAGGACGCTACCCAGAGGATGCTTCCCACAGGACGCTGCCCACAGCACGCCACCCACAGAACCCTGCCCACGGGGTGCCGCCCATAGGACATCACCCACAGGACACCACCCACAGGACACCACCCACAGCACGCCGCCCACAGAACCCTGCCCACAGGACGCTGTATACAGGACACCTCCTACAGGACACCACCCACAGGGCGCTGCCCACAGGACACAACCCACAGGACACCACCCACAGGGCGCTGCCCACAGGACACCACCCACAGGACATCACCCACAGGACGCTGCCGGGATGCTGCCCACAGTACACTGCCCACAGCACGCAGCCCACAGAACCCTGCCCACAGGACGCCGCCCATAGGACACTGTTGTCTGGAAAGTTTTGGTTGGTGGACGATTCTCAGTCCAGCAGTGACACTGAGGTGACTTTAGCAACACACCTCCACCATGTCAGTGTGTCTGCAGTGCTGCTCTGTAAATAGTATCTGCTCTGTGGTGGTCCTGTGGGGGTCCTGATCATTAAAGAACAGAGTAATAAAGTATACAGAGAATCAGATGAACTACAGTCTGTAAGTGGAGCTCCTGTATGGTCAGTAGAGCTGATACAGTGGTCAGTGAGTGTAGATCCTGTATGGTCAGTGGAGCTGATACAGTGGACAGTGAGTGTAGGTCCTGTATGGTCAGTGAAGCTGATACAGTGGACAGTGAGTGGAGGTCCTGTATGGTCAGTGGAGCTGATACAGTGGACAGTGAGTGGAGGTCCTGTATGGTCAGAGGAGCTGATACAGTGGACAGTGAGTGTAGGTCCTGTATGGTCAGTGGAGCTGATACAGTGGACAGTGAGTGGAGGTCCTGTATGGTCAGTGGAGCTGATACAGTGGACAGTGAGTGGAGGTCCTGTATGGTCAGTGGAGCTGATACAGTGGACAGTGAGTGGAGGTCCTGTATGGTCAGTGGAGCTGATACAGTGGACAGTGAGTGGAGGTCCTGTATGGTCAGTGGAGCTGATACAGTGGACAGTGAGTGGAGGTCCTGTATGGTCAGTGGAGCTGATACAGTGGACAGTGAGTGGAGGTCCTGTATGGTCAGTGGAGCTGATACAGTGGACAGTGAGTTGCGTAAAGCTGTTTGTTTCAAGCTCAGTCAGGTGAGGTCAGGTGGCTGGTTTGATTTGATTTGATACATAAAAGTAAACATATCGCTGCGCAGCGTTTACATCAGCGAGGACTAAAACATAATCAAGCCAAAGACTAATTTCCATTAATAAGCGGTCATGTCTTGCGGTAACCACTGAACAACTAAACAACCACTTAACAACAATTGGTGTTAAATAAACACCAGATAATATTTTTTAAAATTACAATTAGAAGTTCAGTCAGTTCTGATTATCAAGGCAGCCAGTAAGTGTTTAAATTAAACAAATAACATTCAATCTCATATAAATGTTTCTTTTCTTGTAGAGCCCACCAGCCCTCCCCGCCCGGGTCAGCAACACGGTAAGACATCACCCAACACTACATCTTACAGTCGTGTTTAACGACAACAGGAATGTTTGTGAACAAACTTTAGGCCCAAATGCTATAATATCCCAGGTGGTTGCTAATATGTTGCTTTAAAATGTTTGTATATTATATACAGTATATCTATAAGTCGTGATACTTTTAGACCACCATATCACTTAGTCCTGATACTTTTAGACCACCATATTACTTAGTCCTGATACTTTTAGACCACCATATTACTTAGTCCTGATAATTTTAGACCACCATATCACTTAGTCCTGATACTTTTAGACCACCATATCACTTAGTCCTGATACTTTTAGACCACCATATTACTTAGTCCTGATAATTTTAGACCACCATATCTCTTAGTCCTGAGACTTTTAGACAACCATATCACTTAGTCCGGAGACTTTTAGACCACCATATCACTTAGTCCTGAGACTTTTAGACCACCATATCATTTAGTCCTAAGACTTTTAGACCACCATATCACTTAGTCCCTAGACTTTTAGACCACCATATCACTTAGTCCTGATACTTTTAGACCACCATATCTCTTAGTCCTGAGACTTTTAGACCACCATATCACTTAGTCCTGAGACTTTTAGACCACCATATCTCTTAGTCCTGAGACTTTTAGACCACCATATCACTTAGTCCTGATACTTTTAGACCACCATATTACTTAGTCCTGAGACTTTTAGACCACCATATCACTTAGTCCTGATACTTTTATACCACCATCTCACTTAGTCCTGAGACTTTTTTATCCTGAGTGTAAACAGTATCTAGATAAATAACCAACATTGTTCATGACAACAGCCTAGCAACCAGCCTAGCAACCAGCCTAGCAACCAGCTACACTCAGATATAGAGGTACAGTTATTGTAGTAGATATGATTAAAGTGGAACTCATACGAGTCTGAATCTTTATAATTTGTGCTCATTTGTTTTTCTAAACCCAACTAAAGTCCAGCCTCTCTTCTCTTTCAGAAACTGCCAAAAGTTGTAGAGCGACAGGACGCAGTAAGAAATCTTTATAAACAATTTGTAATAATCAGAATTTTATTAAACAGTTATTCTTATTACACACTGTGTATGTGGGGGTAGAGGGGTAGGGGAAGAGGGCTAGGGAAATGGGATAGTGGAAGAGGGGTAGGGAATGGGGTAGGGAAGGGGGTAGGGAAGGGGGTAGGGGAAGTGGGGTAGTGGAAGAGGGATAGGGGAAGCAGGGTAGGGAATGGGGTAGGGAAGGGGGTAGAGGAAGAGGGGTAGGGGAAGAGGGGTAGGGGGAGAGGGGTAGGGGAAGCAGGGTAAGGAAAGGGGTAGGGAAGGGGGTAGGGGAAGAGGGCTAGGGAAGTGGGATAGTGGAAGAGGGGTAGGGGAAGAGGGGTAGGGAAGTGGGATAGTGGAAGAGGGGTAGGGGAAGCAGGGTAAGGAAAGGGGTAGGGAAGGGGGTAGGGGAAGGGGGTAGGGGAAGAGAGGTAGGGAAGTGGGATAGTGGAAGAGGGGTAGGGGAAGCAGGGTAAGGAAAGGGGTAGGAAAGGGGGTAGGGGAAGGGGGTAGGGGAAGAGAGGTAGGGAAGTGGGATAGTGGAAGAGGGGTAGGGGAAGCAGGGTAAGGAAAGGGGTAGGGAAGGGGGTAGGGGAAGAGGGGTAGGGGAAGTGGGATAGTGGAAGAGGGGTAGGCGAAGCAGGGTAAGGAAAGGGGTAGGGAAGGGGTGGGCAAGGGGTAAGGGAAGTGGGGTAGTGGAACAGAGGTGAAAAAGTGTGGTAGTGAAAAAGAGGTAGTGAAGGAGGGGTGGGAGAAGAGAGGTAGGGGAAGCAGGGTAAGGAAAGGGGTAGGGAAGGGGGTAGTGGAAGAGGGGTAGGGGGAAGCAGGGTAGGGAATGGGGTAGGGAAGGGGGTAGGGGAAGAGGGGTAAGGGAAGTGGGATAGTGGAAGAGGGGTAGGCGAAGCAGGGTAAGGAAAGGAGTAGGGAATGGGGTAGTGGAAGAGGGGTAGGGGGAAGCAGGGTAGGGAATGGGGTAGGGAAGGGGTGGGCAAGGGGTAAGGGAAGTGGGGTAGTGGAACAGAGGTGAAAAAGTGTGGTAGTGAAAAAAAGGTAGTGAAGGAGGGGTGGGAGAAGAGGGGTAGGGTAAGCAGTGTAGGGAATGGGCTAGGGAAGGGGGAGGGGAAGACGGGTAGGGGAAGTGGGGTAGGGAAGGTGGTAGGGGAAGAGGGCTAAAGGAAGAGGGGTAAGGATGGTTGTAGGGGAAGAGGGTAGGGAAAGTGGAACACAAGCTCTAACTGCAGGGATTCTTTCTCACCTGGCTTTATGTTCTAATTCCTGCATACAGGCTTTAGCCAACCGACGAAGGTCCCCCTCACTCGAGGGACCAAGTTTGCCTCCCCGTCCGGACCACCTCTTCAAAACTGTAAGTGACCTCGAGTGATCTGTTTTAATGTTCACCCTTTATCATGCTGTCCAGCATTGGTAAATCACAGCAACATCAGAAAATAAAAAAATATTTACTTGTTTGTTTGTTTTCGGACAACAATGATTTATATCTTTTTATTGTTGCTTCTTAAGAACGTGTACAGGACGGTGCAAAAGTCAGAGACCACCCTTTCAGTTTCAGATTGAATTTCCAACAGCCATAGAGTAATTCAGGTTATTGATTTTCAGGAGATGCTTGTTATGTAACAAAGTCCACTTAGAAAGTGAGAAGTTTCACAGAAGTATTCTAAATTAGTAAAAGCTAAACTTCAGAGAAGCACTGTCTCCTCACAGTAAGATGATCAGGGTTGGGTTCCTGGTCCGGGTCGTTCTGTGTGGAGTGTGTATGTTCTGTCCATGGTGTACCCCGCCTTCGCTCAATGAAGCTGGGATTGGCTCCAGCCCCCCGTGACCCTGACTAGCGGGATACAGCGGAAGACGAAGGATGGATGGATAATAATAAGCTGTATTATCTTGATGACCTGCTGCTAATGTCCTCATTCTTATTTGATTTTCAGGATTCGAAGCTGTACAGCACCCAGTTACCCTGATTTCTGGTGGTCAGGTAATCCCCACCTGTATATGACCAGGAGTTTTAAAGGGCCCATATCCTGCGAAACCCCTTTTATAAAAAATATAAGTGTTTGATGTGGTATGTAAACATAGTTAAAGCTTCAAAGATGTGACTCTCAGTCTCTACAGTCCATATATAGAACGTTCGAGTGGCGTTCTTTAGACTGACGTGGTCAGTAATAAAAAGTCCACTTGTTATGCAGCGGTCATAGGGGAACTTTTACGTGTCTAGGTTATAAATTTGTGTTAAAATTACTTTAATACAAAACAAACATTGTAGATATTAAAAAGATCATTCCTTTCATCACCAAAATAATTATGATTTCCATTTTTTATAATGATTTAACATCAATATTTGACTACTTTGGCCTTGTCCCCAACCCAGACTTTAAAACTTCCCAATAAAATACTAAAAAGTGATCAGTTTATGAAAAAGATCACAATATGAGTTTCATAAAAACTTTAAAAAAACTAAATGTACTGTTTAGTTTCATATTTGTACCTATGCATATTTTTAAAAAATATATATTAATCTTCCCCAACATTATCGTCATTACCGCAACAGTGTATGACTTCTGCAGGGAATTATTTAAAGGTAGCACTTGTTTATGTTGTAACCATGGAAACAGACTCACAAAGGAGCACATGTCAGTCATAAGTGAGGAGTGATATGTTAATGAGTGTAAATGGGAGTAACTGAGTGGTTTATTGCTCCTGATCATAGAGTACATTTATTCAGAGTCATTACCGTTTACATCAGTACGGCAGTACTTTACAACTAAACATTACATTTACACATTATTTATTTATTTATTTACAACTAAACAGTACATTTACACATTATTTATTTATTTATTCACAACTAAACATTACATTTACACATTATTTATTTATTTATAACTAAACATTACATTTACACATTATTTATTTATTTATTTACAACTAAACAGTACATTTACACATTATTTATTTATTTATTTACAACTAAACATTACATTTACACATTATTTATTTATTTATTTACAACTAAACAGTACATTTACACATTATTTATTTATTTATTTACAACTAAACATTACATTTACACATTATTTATTTATTTATTTACAACTAAACAGTACATTTACACATTATTTATTTATTTATTTACAACTAAACATTACATTTACACATTATTTAATTATTTATTTACAACTAAACATTACATTTACACATTATTTATTTATTTACAACTAAACATTACATTTACACATTATTTATTTATTTACAACAAAACATTACATTTACACATTATTTATTTACAACTAAACATTACATTTACACATTATTTATTTATTTACAACTAAACATTACATTTACACACTATTTATTTATTTACAATTAAAAATTACATTAACACATTATTTATTTATTTACAACTAAACATTACATTTACACATTATTTATTTATTTATAACTAAACATTACATTTACACGTTATTTATTTATTTACAAGTAAACATTACATTTACACATTATTTATTTATTTATGTGGATTTACAGTAGGTCTTGTACTAGCTGTTAACTAGCTTTAGCAAATTCATGGCCTAGCTAGCTTTTTTCTTAAAAAAGTGAAAACTGTCATTACTGCAACACGTCATTACCAACTCATAACCTGTTGAGATGGTAATGACGTTTGTCTTTTACATTATGTCGAAATTAAATATAATTGAGTCTAACAGTGATATTTTATGATGAAGTTCTAGTGAAATGCATTACTTTATAAAACTAAACATTAACTAAACTTTATAAAACAAACGTTAAGATGGCAAAAGAGCCCACAACTGAAGAATCACCTATATACTGTTTTAAGTGGTAAAAGATGAATTATGACTGTTTTAAATCTGAATATGGGCCCTTTAACTGACCTTCTGATGGACCATCCTGGAGGTTTAAGCTCCAGCTGTAATGTCTAGTGTCTAAAGTTAATGGAGTGTAGATAAATAACTATGAAGTAATAGTAATGAAAGCATTTCTCGTTTTAGCTGTGGGACCACCAGGAGGAGAAGATTTCATGTTGGAAAAAGAAGTGATTTTACTGACATTATTAATATTGAGTTTTTTTCAAATACATCAAATACAAAATCAAACCACCGATTTGTTGTGTTGAGGTTTCTTCTTGCAATGTATCAATAAACAAATATAACAACTCACAGAAACATGGATTCCTATTTTTCTGGTAACTACATGAATTCTATTACAGCACCAGGAGTTTGGTGAGTAAGGCTATAGTTGTATTGACTCAACATTTACGACTGACCACTGCTCATAAACGAAGACTATGCAGAGCAATATAGTTATAAAGTTGACGCGGTCTGACGGTAAGTGATGAACTACGACGAGAAAGTCAGGTTTATCTTCCACGAAGAATTTACAACATTGCGAAATCAGTTTAGAGGAATTTGGCCCAACCTAAAACTGCACAGACATAAAGACAAATTCATATTCATATATATATATATATATATATATATATATATATATATATATATATATATATATATATATATATACACAACAATAATTACATCAGGCTGTAGAGTGTTTACACCAGCTTGAAACATGCTTATGGTAAATCTATATCTTACCTCTAATGACTTGATGCACTGAAGTAACGTTAGATGTTCACAGAAAACCAACTACAACAAAAAAGTTCTCATTTATTTTCAGCTTTGGACGAGTAGAAAATAACACACTTCAGAGACTGATACACTTTGCATGTCCTTAGTTATGTTTTTTTTTAACTATAACTGTGTATTTAAATTCCACAACTGCCTCTAATAACAAACTGAAGCAAATATAACAAACTATAGCCAGCACCAGACAGGATAATACTGGGGCCACTATTAATTTTCATATATATTTATTATATATGCCAATACACAAATCCCAGTCTTGGTGATTGTGATGTTTACATTGTTGGTAGTGATGTTTACAGTGGTGGTGATGGTGTTTACAGTGGTTGTGATGGTGTTTACAGTGGTGGTGATGTTGTTTACAGTGGTGGTGATGGTGTTTACAGTGGTAGTGTTTACAGTGGTGGTGATGTTTACAGTGGTGGTGATAGTGTTTACAGTGGTGGTGATGTTGTTTACAGTGGTGGTGATGGTGTTTACAGTGGTGGTAGTGATGTTTACAATGGTAGTGTTGTTTACAGTGGGGGTGATGGTGTTTACAGTGTTGGTGGTGGTGGTGTTAACAGTGTGGTGATAGTGTTTACAGTGCTAGTGGTGTTTACAGTGTGGTGATGGTGTTTACAGTGGTGGTGGGGGTAATGTTTACAGTGGTGGTGTTTACAGTGGTGGTGTTTACAGTGGTGGTGATATTGTTAACAGTGGTAGTGATGGTGTTTACAGTGGTGATGATGGTGTTTACAGTGATGGTGATGATGTTTACAGTGGTGGTGGTGGTGATGGTGTTTACAGTGGTGGTGATGGTGTTTACAGTGGTGGTGGTGATTGTGTTTACAGTGGTGATGGTGTTTACAGTGGTGGTGGGGGTGATGTTTACAGTGGTGGTGTTTACAGTGGTGGTGATATTGTTAACAGTGGTGGTGATGGTGTTTGCAGTGGTAGTGATGGTGTTTACAGTGGTGATGATGGTGTTTACAGTGGTGGTGATGATGTTTACAGTGGTGGTGATGATGGTGTTTACAGTTTTGATGATGCTGTTTACAGTGGTGGTGATGGTGTTTACAGCGGTGGTGGTGATGGTGTTTACAGTGGTGGTGATGGTGTTTACAGTGGTGGTGATGGTGTTTACAGTGGTGGTGATGGTGTTTACAGTGGTGGTGATGATGTTCACAGTGGTGGTGATGGTGTTTACAGTGGTGGTGATGGTGTTTACAGTGGTGGTGATGGGAACCAGGAGGTCCCACCAGTGAACCTACACGTGTCTTCTGAGTTTATATGAACGTTGATGGTAAAATCTGAACATTTTAAAATAGAACTTGCACTGCAACAAGATTTTTAAAGTGGGTGTCTGATTTCCACCACTGAGAAGGATTCAGATCTTCTCTAGAAACAAGTTTTTCACACCGAATCACTCTGAATGACTTTCTTTCCATCTTGACCATCAGAGTTTCACTTTAAACTTCCTTTGGTTTCACTATTATTAGGTTGGGAAATGGCGCCCTCTTGTGGCTGAAGCGTAATTCTCCACAAACCTTACATGCAATATTGTAAACAAACTGGCTGAAATGATTTTGTACAGAATGTGTAAATTCAGTTGGGTTTTAATGATAAAAATATAATAATAATAATCTTATTTTTACAAACAATCTGAGTTCTGAAAGCTGTACTATGGGATTTTTTGCAAAACCTTGAAGTTTCTGAAACCTGTGTAGGTTATATGAGTGTGGGAATTGAGACTTATTGGTATTTATTGTTGTAGACATACAAAAGAATTAGCCCCTTTATATCCAACGACTACAAACTACACATGTTGTAATATGCAATAAAAACTGTTATAAAAAATCATAAAAATAGAAACTAATGTAGAATATAATGCCAAACACAACAACACAGGTTTGCATGTTAATCACTGTGTTGCATGACATTTCCTTTAATTACACTGAGTACTGGGTCAGTACCTGAAGATACTGCTTGTTGCAGTTGTATAAGTTGAATTTCTGTCCATTCTTGCTCAATACAAGACTTCAGCTGCTCAAAGGTGTTAAAAGTATTCACATTCATTACTCAGGTAGAAGTATAGATACTAGGGTTTCAAAATACTTCTGTAGAAGTTGAAGTATCAACTGAAGCTTTTTACTCCAGTAAAAGTGTAAAAGTACTGCTTTCAAAACTACTTAAAGTATAAAAGTAAAAGTAATGTAAGGGAAAAAATGCCATTAAGAACAAAAGCTGAGGTCGCACCACAGGGGTCTATAGTGAACTAGCCCACCTCCCCAAAAACCCCATTCTTCTAAAAGCCATAATGACTATAATGTTATATTAAAATGTTAATGTTGATAAATTTGGGATGCGCTAGGCTTCCTGTTTCAGCTCATATACACCCATTAAACATGAATGTAGTTTAGTACAATGTAAATATATTAAAGAAGTATATCTGTTACTACTGAACATTAACATGTGTTTCATGGAGCAGAAGATATGATGATGTTATCAATAATCTTTACTGGAATATAAATGTACATGAATGAAAACAAGCTGAAATGAAATAGGAGTAACGAGACTATGTTTAAAATGTAAGGAGTAGAAAGTACAGATAATGGAGTGTAAATGTAAGGAGTAGAAAGTACTGATAATGAAGTGTAAATGTAAGGAGTAGAAAGTACTGATAATAGAGTGTAAATGTGAGGAGTATAAAGTACTGATAATGAAGTGTAAATGTAAGGAGTAGAAAGTACTGATAATGGAGTGTAAATGTAAGGAGTAGAAAGTACTGATAATGGAGTGTAAATGTAAGGAGTAGAAAGTACAGATAATGGAGTGTAAATGTAAGTGATAGAAAGTACTGATAATGGAGTGTAAATGTAAGGAGTAGAAAGTACTGATAATGGAGTGTAAATGTAAGGAGTAGAAAGTACAGATAACGGAGTGTAAATGTAAGGAGTAGAAAGTACAGATAATGGAGTGTAAATGTAAGGAGTAGAAAGTACTGATAATGGAGTGTAAATGTAAGGAGTAGAAAGTACTGATAATGGAGTGTAAATGTAAGGAGTAGAAAGTACAGATAATGGAGTGTAAATGTAAGTGATAGAAAGTACTGATAATGGAGTGTAAATGTAAGGAGTAGAAAGTACTGATAATGGAGTGTAAATGTAAGGAGTAGAAAGTACTGATAATGGAGTGTAAATGTAAGGAGTAGAAAGTACAGATAATGGAGTGTAAATGTAAGTGATAGAAAGTACAGATAATGGAGTGTAAATGTAAGGAGAAAAAAGTCCTGATAATGGAGTGTAAATGTAATGAGTACAAAGTACTGATACTGTAGTGTAAATGAAAGGAGTAGAAAGTACAGATAATGGAGCGTAAATGTAAGGAGTATAACGAACTGACAATGGAGTGTAAATTTAAGGAGTATAAAGTATTGACAATGGATTGTAAATATAAGTGATAGAAAGTACTGATAATGGAGTGTAAATGTAAGTGATAGAAAGTACAGATAATGGAGTGTAAATGTAAGGAGTAGAAAGTACTGATAATGGAGCGTAAATGTAAGGAGTAGAAAGTACTGATAATGGAGTGTAAATGTAAGGAGTAGAAAGTACTGATAATGGAGTGTAAATGTAAGGAGTAGAAAGTACAGATAATGGAGTGTAAATGTAAGGAGTAGAAAGTACTGATAATGGAGTGTAAATGTAAGGAGTAGAAAGTACTGATAATGGAGTGTAAATGTAAGGAGTAGAAAGTACTGATAATGGAGTGTAAATGTAAGGAGTAGAAAGTACTGATAATGGAGTGTAAATGTAAGTGATAGAAAGTACAGATAATGGAGTGTAAATGTAAGGAGTAGAAAGTACTGATAATGGAGTGTAAATGTAAGGAGTAGAAAGTACTGATAATGGAGTGTAAATGTAAGTGATAGAAAGTACTGATAATGGAGTGTAAATGTAAGGAGTAGAAAGTACTGATAATGGAGTGTAAATGTAAGGAGTAGAAAGTACAGATAATGGAGTGTAAATGTAAGGAGTAGAAAGTACTGATAATGGAGTGTAAATGTAAGGAGTAGAAAGTACTGATAATGGAGTGTAAATGTAAGGAGTAGAAAGTACTGATAATGGAGTGTAAATGTAAGGAGTAGAAAGTACAGATAATGTTAGACAATACGGCTGTGTCCCAAACATCACCCTCTGGAACAATACATACTGCACTACTAAGCACTTCTAAGAATGGTGTCCTTTTATTAATTAATTAATTCATTTATTTTATTTATTATATTTTATGTTTTATGTATGTAGTGTAGTAGCAGTCTGTAGTTTGGGGGCGTGGCCAGAGAGTAATGTAACTTTACGTTTCAGAGTGCTTTCTGACTGAAGTTAATATAAATGTTAGCTAACCCAAACCCTCCTAGTCTGTTACCATAACAACACATTATACTAAAGCTGGTTTATTACAGTATACATGGTCATTGTTGTTATTCATTGCTTGTTCGAGAGTTGTAGCATAGATAAGCTTCTGTTATCAGTTGTCAACCATTGTCCAATGTCAACCATTGTTGCTCTGCCGGGTTGCCACTTTCTTGCAGTCATATAAGGGACAATCCCACTTCTGACACCAATGCAGCATCAGCATGAAGTAAGAAGATATGGGAATCATAGTGCTTTAGATAGCATAGCAGTAGCATGGCTAGGCTATTAGACAGCACCCGTCCAACCATACAACTCTCCCTGACGATAGGCACCAACACAGCACACTATAGCACGATAAGCACATATACAGCTTTAAGCCAACAGTCTCACTACCTATGAGCCTGTGCCCATGGCCACGCCTCCCTCGGCTTAGCACTAGCAGTAGTAGATGCTGCAATATGGTTCTATAAATCTGAAATAGTTCAAGATTTAGGCTTAAGCTTAGCAAACATATCGCCGCTGTCCAAATAAAAAAATATTCAAGCTATTTTGGAGCATTGCTGTTGGTCCATTCTCCATGAAATGTTGGTCAGCAACAATTTACACATACAGAAGTAAAAAAATAAAAATAAAAAAAGCATAAATATCGTAATTATTAATTTTTTGTGTCTTTGTTAAGACGTTGGTTCAAACTATACTGAAATAACATCAGTCGATTCGATTTGTAACGTCATTTTTAACTGTGGCTCCGTCTCAAATCGCGCCCGGCTTCCTATATAGTGCACTTCTATATGTTTCGGAGTAAAAATGCAAATTTTTGAACATGTTTTTCTTTTTAAGAAAAGAGCCATTTCCGAGTCTTCCCTGGACAAACTATTTTGCGCACCAATTTGCTTACGGAAGCCACAAATCACAACCTACAATGTTCACTATGTAGGGAGCAGAGAGATATTTGAGATTCGTCCAGTACGGTTGAACTTCGCTCTCGTTACCAAACATCAGATGGATCCGCTGACTTCAGCCCCGCCTCTCTCTACCTCCCATTGGCTGCTCGCTCCGAAGCCCATCCTCGTCCGATCGCTCTAGCCAATGGAATCACTCTCACGTCACATGACGCTTCTGTATCCCCGGCTCGGCAGACCATCCGCAAAGCCTGTCGGAACTTGTAGTTCAGGATTGTTTTCTTAAAGCGAGTTTAAAGAAGGGGAAAACTACAATACCCATGAGTCCCAGCGCGGAGTGGGCCGTCGTGCTGCAGCGGCAGATAAAATAAAACCTCAGGCTGGGTGAAGGAGTAATGTTATTGGCGCTGTCACGGACTTAGACGCGAGCTGCAGAGAAATGGTGAGATTTGTTGGCAGTGTTTCCTGGTTTTGGAGGTCTGCTTCTCCTCAGCTGGTCGCCGGGCTGTTTATATTTAGAGTCTTGGCTAGTTGGAGGCCAGATTAACCTTCTGTAGCAGTGTCTTACCTGGCAACCTGTGACTTCCTAGAATAGAAACAAGCTTGGAAAGGGCATCAGTGGTGGTCAGATAATTGGCTTCACCATAACAACTTCAGGATCAAGACTGGATCATGACTTGTATAGTCATTGTTGGAGTTGGAGGAGCTTCCAGTTCACTGTGGAGGGTGTTTTTACTGGATGGGATGTTTCCCTGGATCACTGTAGGTTTGTTCCTTACTACTAGAAGTAGCCCCTTCAGTGTGATTCAGTGGTCAAACTGTATAAAGCTAGAAAAGTGTATTTCCTGAAGGAAGTACAGGATGGTGTGGGTCAGTATGTCTGTGGATTAGTGTTTGGGGTTCTGCTCTGAGTGAGTACAGGCTGTTTGGAGACTGTAGGTTAAATGAAACGATGATGTTTGGGTTTTGGCTGAAAATGTATGGGACCCTATGGGAGGAACGAGGGATGAATAAACGACAAATAGACGAGTGTGGGTCAGTATGTCTGTGGATTAGTGTTTGGGGACCTGCTCTGAGTGAGTACAGGCTGTTTGGAGACTGTAGGTTAAATGAAACGATGATGTTTGGGTTTTGGCTGAAAATAAAGGGGACTCTATGGGAGGAACGAGGGATGAATAAACGACAAATAGATGAGTGCGGGTCAGTATGTCGTTGGATTAGTATTTGGGCATCTGCTCTGAGTGGGTACAGGCTGTTTGGAGACTGTATGTTTAATAAAACCATAATGTTTGTGTTTTGGCTGAAAATGAATGGGTCCCTATGGGAGGAACGAGGGATGAATAAACGACAAATAGATGAGTGCGGGTCAGTATGTCGTTGGATATGTATTTGTGCATCTGCTCTGAGTGAGTACAGGCTGTTTGGAGACTGTAGGTTACATTCAACCATGAGGTTTGGGTGTGACCGAATATGAATAGGATTCTATGGGGGAAAAAGAGGGATGGGGGAAAAAACGACAAATAGACGAGTGCAGGGAGAACCAACACTACAGTGGTGGTCGGGGGTCCGCCCTGAGTCAGTGTATGCGAAACAGTGTCTGTCGGTCTAGCAGAAGTTCAGTAGATTGGCGTGCACTTTTCCATCCTATTTATTCTCTATGGAAAAAAATTCCGGACAAAATCCGTAGGTATCTGGAATCCATGTATCTGATCGAAAAGCTGTATACAAGCCCGAATCACAGAATCAGACCAGACAATCTGGAGTTGGAACGGTGTTGATATCTTGAAACCTGTAGGACGAGTCACACAGGCAGAAAGCAAAAAACGAATAACTATATTTTGATAATAAACAAATTGAAAGGGCTGGTGGATCCAGAAGATCTTGATGGACCTTCTATTCCACTTTCACAGTGATTGCTTAAATACTTTTTAGTATTATAATGTTATAACACATTTTTAGTTGTTATACAGTAGTATTAATAGTATTACTCACATTACCCGGCTTAGACTATAAAAAGAAAACTATCTTATAATAGTAAATAAGGGTGGGAGTCACTAAGGGTCCAGAGATATGACATCATCGCAAGACTTAAGTCACACTATGATATTATATTCGATATGCTGAGTATTGATTTGAGCATCAACCGCAAGTTATGTCCACTGTTATAGTCAATTCTTACTTTCTTGCAGTTATATAGGGAGACAATCCCACTTCTGACACCAATGCAGCATAAAGAACTGTTCACAGTGTTGGTGATTGGAACCAGACGTCCACCTCTAAAAGATCCTCACAGACAGTTATTACGTGGTTCTAAATGTGGAATGTTTTCAGGGAGACATCAACGGCATCGAGTTGTCAGACCCCCAGCTTTTTGAATGCCAGTTTGATAAGCTGGAGCGCGAGCTGACGGAGGAGGACATGACGGACCCTGTCCTCACCGACGCCCTGCACAGACTCCGCGAGGTGAGTGTCACTACTGATACATGGAGGAACGGAAACACGACCGCAGCTGTTTAGCTTTTCACTCGTTTTCCCGAGACACTGACCCACATACAAGATCAGGGCTGATTTTTAAATTATTATTTTTATTAGTTTTTAAATTTTAGCACGTTTTTTAATTAGAATATTTAATAGGCTTAGTATTCTTGAGGCATATTAATTAGTATTTACTATGAATTATTCAATAACTACTATACATTGTTAAGTATCTACTATGCACTAGTGGGTTAGTGGGTTATTAGTGGGTTATTTAGTATTCACTACAAATTAATCAGTACCCTCTATGAATATATATATATATATATATATATATATATATATATATATATATATATATATATATATATATATATATATATATATACGTGAATTATTTAGTATCTACTATAAATTTATTAAGTATTTATTTGGTATCTACTATTAATCATTCTGTATCCGCTATGATTTGTTCAGTATTCACTATGAATTATTGTGTCTTTAGATATTACGGTATAACGCTCCAGGCGGTAAGAGGAACCGGGGCTTGTCCGTGATTGGCTCTCTGAGGGAATTGGTCCCGCCCTCCAAGCTGGCGCTTGAAGAACTCGAGCGCGCCCTGGTGGTCGGCTGGTGCATCGAACTGGTGAGTAC
This sequence comes from Megaleporinus macrocephalus, assembly GCA_021613375.1. Taxonomy (NCBI): domain Eukaryota; kingdom Metazoa; phylum Chordata; class Actinopteri; order Characiformes; family Anostomidae; genus Megaleporinus; species Megaleporinus macrocephalus. Next base: position 2,818,930 of record CM038705.1, read on the forward strand.
AGCGTCTTCTATTTTGAAATAATCATTCAGTACAAATCTATATTTATATATACATGACTGAAAAGTTTGGCAGCGTTTTTATCAGTATAAAAACTATTTCAAATTAATTTAAATCTATAAATATATACAATTTGAAAAATCAAGTCCAGAGTGAAGAAGAAAGCTTTAAGATGTTCTAATTAAATTGAACATCAAGTTTTAAATAAAGAGGTAATAAAACGAATGTCCACAGTAACCACAAGACAGACAACTTGATAGAGTTGATTATTTAATGGAACTTCAAAAAACGTATAATAAAAAAATTATAATAATTAATAAATTCTAAAAAAAGTCGATAAAAGACAAAATTTAAGTGATGAAAAAAATTAAAGAATAATATGTGAATGATTATTTATTTATGAATAAAGGAATTATATAAGATATAAGACATTCAGTATCTACTATTATTTATTCACTATATATTATGAATTGGTAAGTATCTACTACAAATTATTCAGTATCTACTATAAATTATTCAGTATCTACTATAAATGATTTAGTATCTATTATAAATTATTCAGTATCTACTACAAATTATTCAGTATCTACTATTAATTATTTAGTATCTACTATTATTTATTCAGTATCCACTGCAAATTATTCAGTATCTACTATAAATGATTTAGTATCTACTATAAATTATTCAGTAACTTCTATGAATTATTTAGTAGCTACTATTATTTATGTAGTATCTACTACAAATTATTTAGTATCTACTATAAATGATTTAGTATATACTATAAATTATTCAGTAACTTCTATGAATTATTTAGTATCTATTATTTTTTATTCAGTATCTACTACAAATTATTCAGTATCTACTATGAATTATTTTGTTTCTATTATAAATTATCCAGTATTTATTATGAATTATTCAGTAACTACTATAACGGTGATACTAATCATTTATTTATTGTATATTTTCTTTTTTTTCTTCACTCTCTTCTCCTCTGTCCTCTCCTTTCTCAGCTCCAGGCGTTCTTCCTGGTGGCGGACGATATCATGGACGCGTCTGTAACGCGGAGGGGTCAGCCGTGCTGGTATAAGAAGGTGACACGTTCGTCTCAGAGTGCAGCTGTTCAGAAATTTAATTTATAACCAACATCGTTTGAGCTCCATTTCCATCATGTGAACATACGGTTGAATTCTGTTTGTATGTTGTTGCTAGTTTTAGCGTAAGTTAGCAAGATTCTCTACAGAGACACACACAAATATGTATGTAAACAGTTTTTATTTATTTTTTATATTGTTTTTGCTTAAAAAAGTTTTAATTTAAGTATCTTCAAAAATGTAACTTTACAATAGAGGACAAAAACCGTCTTTACTTTCAATGTAAGTCAATGGAAAGTTGTTTTGTTTAAAGCAGGTTTGGAGCATTTTTATTGGTCCATTCCTCATGACATTTTCAGACAGTGTAAAGGACAACTGAAGAGCTCAAATTATGTAGAAAACTAAAAATCGCTAAAAATTTTGGAAATACTTGGATTTGATTGGACGACGACTTTATATCTGGAAAAAAAGCAAAGTATCAACTTCCTGCACTCCCAACATTCACATATTTACTCTTAGAAAATCAACAAAACCATGGAGACGTTTGCATACGGAATGTAGCTTTGATTATTTCTGTGAATTATGAAATCTGAACTTTGACTGAACTAATTAGATTTCATTATTAATTTAGAAAATTTTGAAATAATAATATGAAATATTGAAAAAATGCACTGAATGTTTTCACATGTATTTACTGGAATCTAAGCAGCAAAATATAAAGGGATGCAGCCTCGTTTATAAATTAGAAAACTAGTGCATATATTATTAGAAATATTAATATTATTATAATGTAATATAATCACCATCTTCAGAGTTTATAGCAAGTTTAATAAAGTAAGTTTAATAAAAGGATTTGTTTTTATCTGATGTGTGATGCTGTGCTTATATTGGTTTGTGCTGATAATCCAGACTGCAGGATTTGTTGATTAGATTTTGTCTGATTTCCGTGCGTCTGTCAGGAAGGAATCGGTCTGGACGCCATTAATGATGCTTTTCTTCTGGAGGGGTCCATCTACCGCCTCCTGCGCAGGCACTGCAGAGGGCAGCCCTACTACCTCCACCTGCTGGAGCTTTTTACTGAGGTAAGACCCCACAAACACCTCCAGACCCACTTTTATATGTAGTGCTGAACAAAAGTCTGAGTCTCCTGAGCTGATAGTTTACAAGTCTTTATCTGATCAATAAGTGTACTGGATATTAATATTGATATGATCAGACTGTCATTCTGAATATTGATATTATCAGACCGTCATTCTGGATATTGATGTGATCAGACCATCGTTCTGGATATTAATATGATCAGACAGTCATTCTGCATATTAATATTATCAGACCGTCATTCTGGATATTAATATTAATATGATCAGACGGTCCTTCTGGATGTTAATATGATCAGACATTCCTTTTGGATATTATTATTGATATGATCAGACCGTCACTCTGGATAGTAATATAATCAGACAGTAATTCTGAATATTGATGTGATCAAACCATCATTCTAAATATTTATATGATCAGACAGACATTCTGGATATTACTATAATCAGACCATCATTCTGGATATTAATATGATCAGACAGTCATTCTGAATATTTATATGATCAGACATTCATTCTGGATATTATTATGATCAGACCTTTGTTCTGAATATTAATATAATCAGACAGTCAGTCTGGATATTTATAGTAATATGATTAGACTGTCATTCTGAATATTAATATGATCAGACAGTCATTCTGGATATTAATATAGTCAGACTATCATTCTGGATATTGATATGATCAGACAGTCATTCTGGATATTGATGTGATCAGACAGTAAATCTGAATATTAATATGACCAGACAGTCATTCTAGATATTAATATGATCAGACCGTTATTTCAGATATTAATATGACCAGACAGTCATTCTGGATATTTAGATCAATATGATCAGACCATCATTTTGGATATTTATATTAATATGATCAGACCATCATTCTGGATGTTAATATGATCAGACAGTAATTCTGGATATTGATGTGATCAGACCATCATTCTGGATATTAATATGATCAGACAGCCATTCTGGATATTAATATGATCAGACAGCCATTCTGAATATTAATATGATCAGACTGTCATTCTGGATATTTAAATCAATATAATCAGACCATGATTTTGGATATTTATATTAATATGATCAGACTGTCATTCTGGATATTGATATGATCAGACAGTCATTCTGAATTTTAATATGATCAGACAGTCATTCTGGATATTAATATGATCAGACCGTCATTTTGGATATTAATATGACCAGACCGTCATTCTGGATATTTAGGTCAATATAATCAGACCATCATTTTGGATATTTATATTAATATAATCAGACTGTCATTCTGGATATTGATATGATCAGACCGTTATTTTAGATATTTATATTAATATGATCAGACTGTCATTCTGGATGTTAATATGATCAGACAGACATTCTGAATATTAATATGATCAGACCGTTATTTTGGATATTAATATGACCAGACAGTCATTCTGGATATTTAGATCAATATGATTAGACCATCATTTTGGATATGTATATTAATATGATCAGACCATCATTCTGGATGTTAATATGATCAGAAAGCCATTCTGAATATTTATATGATCAGACAGTAATTATGGATATTGATGTGATCAGACCATCATTCTGGAAATTAATATGATCAGACAGTCATTCTGGATATTTAGATCAGTATAATCAGAATGTTATTTTGGATATTTATATTAATATCATCAGACCATCATTCTGGATATTGATATTATCAGACCGATCATATTGTTTAGAATGAGATTAGAATCATATTTTACATGTATTTTCAAACAAACTGCTTTCATAATATTGAACATGCTGATTTGATGCGTTTGATTGATGCCGTAAAGTATGTGCAAGTGTAACAAACCTGAAAGCCCTGAAGAGATATTAATGATATGGAAACCAGTTTAATCGAGGTTGTGTTTCCTGCAGACGTCGTTCCAGACTGAGCTGGGTCAGGCGCTGGACCTGATGACCGCACCGCCACACAAAGTTGACCTAGACCGCTTCACCATGGACAGGTGAGTGGGGGGGGGGGGTGCAGGTGACTGAGAGTGGACGGAGGATGATTGGTTGGGAGATGAAGGTGACTGTGTTGTCTGGTGCAGGTATAAAGCCATCGTGAAGTATAAGACTGCGTTCTACTCCTTTTACCTGCCGGTGGCTGCAGCCATGTACATGGTGAGTTAAACACTCAATCAAATCCTCACAGCAATGTTCAACACCAGTACCTGACCTCACTAACACTCAATCAAATCCTCACAGCAATGTTCAACATCAGTACCTGACCTCACTAACACTCAATCAAATCCTCACAGCAATGTTCAACATCAGTACCTGACCTCACTAACACTCAATCAAATCCTCACAGCAATGTTCAACACCAGTACCTGACCTCACTAACTCTCAATCAAATCCTCACAGCAATGTTCAACATCAGTACCTGACCTCACTAACACTCAATCAAATCCTCACAGCAATGTTCAACATCAGAACCTGACCTCACTAACACTCAATCAAATCCTCACAGCAATGTTCAACATCAGTACCTGACCTCACTAACACTCAATCAAATCCTCACAGCAATGTTCAACATCAGTACCTGACCTCACCAACACTCAATCAAACCCTCACAGCAATGTTCAACACCAGTACCTGACCTCACCAACACTCAATCAAACCCTCACAGCAATGTTCAACATCAGTACCTGACCTCACTAACATTCAGTCAAATCCTCACAGCAATGTTCCAACATCAGTACCTGACCTCACTAACACTCAATCACATCCTCACAGCAATGTTCAACATCAGTACCTGACCTCACTAACACTCAGTCAAATCCTCACAGCAATGTTCAACATCAGTACCTGACCTCACTAACACTCAATCAAATCCTCACAGCAATGTTCAACACCAGTACCTGACCTCACTAACACTCAATCAAACCCTCACAGCAATGTTCAACACCAGTACCTGACCTCACTAACACTCCATCAAATCCTCACAGCAATGTTCAACATCAGTACCTGACCTCACTAACACTCAATCAAATCCTCACAGCAATGTTCAACACCAGTACCTGACCTCACTAACACTCAATCAAACCCTCACAGCAATGTTCAACACCAGTACCTGACCTCACTAACACTCAATCAAACCCTCACAGCAATGTTCAACACCAGTACCTGACCTCACTAACGCTCAATCAATGTTCCAGCATCCAGTGCAACGCCCTTAGCAGAGTAGATGCAGTTGCTGCAGCACAAACTCCCCATTAATGCCTTCATTTCACACTAAACACTAATTATTGATCATTTATGAGAGATTATAATTAATATTTTAGCTTTAACAAAAAAAAAATTAAACTTGTTGTTGTTGTTGTTGTTGTTGTTTACTGCAGGCGGGGATCGACAGTGACATGGAACACAACAATGCTAAACACATCTTACTGGAGATGGGCGAGTTCTTCCAGATCCAGGTACAACATTAAGAAGAAACCTGCTTCTCACCCAAATACGAAACACTTAGTCTCTGTATACTTTATTAGTGTGTTCTTTAATGATCAGGACCCCCACAGGACCACCACAGAGCAGTTACTATTAGGGAGGTGGGTCATTCTCAGCACTGCATTGATACTGAAGTAGTGGTGGTGGTGTGTTAGTAAGTGTGTGTTGTGCTGGTGTGAGTGGATCAGACACAGCAGTGCTGCTGCTGCTGCTGGAGTGTTTAAACACCTCAGTGTCACTGCTGGACTGAGAATCGTCCACCGACCAAAACTATCCGGACAGCAGTGTCCTGTGGGCGGCGTCCTGTGTCCACTGATGAAGAACTAGAGGAACACAAACTGTGCAGCAGCAGATGATCTACTGTCTCTGACTTTACATCTACAAGGTGGACCAGCAAGTAGTAGGAGTGTCTAATAGAGTGGACAGTGAGTGGACAGTGAGTGGGAATGGACCTCCTTAATAGTATCTGCTCTGTGGTGGTCCTGTGGGGGTCCTGATCATTAAAGAACAGAGTAATAAAGTATACAGAGAATCAGATGAACTACAGTCTGTAAGTGGAGCTCCTGTATGGTCAGTGGAGCTGATACAGTGGACAGTGAGTGTATGTATATATATATATATATATATATATATATATATATATATATATATATATATATATATATATATATATATATATATATATAGTAGTTAATTGTGATTGTTGTTGTTGTTGTTGTTAGGATGATTACTTGGACTGCTATGGTGACCCCGCAGTGACCGGTAAGATCGGTACTGACATCCAGGACAACAAGTGCAGCTGGCTGGTGGTGACGGCTCTGGGCATCATGACCCCAGAGCAGAGGGCGGAGCTACAGGTGAGAATGACATCACTCATAATGAGATATTCAGGCCTTTCAAGTTTGAATTATTAATATCTAAAACAAACGGACAGTGAGTGGAGGTCCTGTATGGTCAGTGGAGCTGATACAGTGGACAGTGAGTGGAGGTCCTGTATGGTCAGTGGAGCTGATACAGTGGACAGTGAGTGGAGGTCCTGTATGGTCAGTGGAGCTGATACAGTGGACAGTGAGTGGAGGTCCTGTATGATCAGTGGAGCTGATACAGTGAGCAGTGAGTGGAGGTCCTGTATGGTCAGTGGAGCTGATACAGTGGACAGTGAGTGGAGGTCCTGTATGGTCAGCGGAGCTGATACAGTGGACAGTGAGTGGAGGTCCTGTATGGTCAGTGGAGCTGATACAGTGGACAGTGAGTGGAGGTCCTGTATGGTCAGTGGAGCTGGTACAGTGGACAGTGAGTGGAGCTCCTGTATGGTCAGTGGAGCTGATACAGTGAGCAGTAAGTGGAGGTCCTGTATGGTCAGTGGAGCTGATACAGTGGACAGTGAGTG